>OY735271.1:9925434-9951534 GCA_963457715.1 Argyresthia albistria | reverse complement strand
TGAGAGTTGTTCAGAATGATGTCCCTAACTAAGTAATTTCTCATTTCGCGTTTCTTCATTTACATATTGTATATATTATTTATATTTAAGCTCCACAACATTCAAATAGGTTTTATGTTTGAAACGAAACCACAATAGGATCAATTGAGTGCGTATTGATAAAGTATCAATCATTTATTCATTGAACATCTTCCCTTCGTGTCCTATTTATTTACGACTTTAGCAGCAGTCGAGTTCGATGTTTTTAAATAACCCAGAAACAAAAACAACTTACAAGTAGTATGAGTATTATCAATTAGTGATATTAATTTGCGTTACTTAAACTTAATAAAACTCTTCAGTGGCGCATTTTGAAAAGGTTGTATTTTAATAAATGTGAATAAAAGTACTTGAAAATAATATCTGCTTCGCTATTTTGAAGTGTTGTACCGCCACAGTAATTTGACATAAAGTGTCACTCTTCTACAGATATTCTCTCTGAAAATATTCATTCAACCACAATCACAGCCAGATGTTTATCTTTGTGTATCTCGGTATCCACTCCACAAACAAAAGCAAATTGAAATCGGACTAAATTAATTTAATGCTAACAATACCATACAATTTTGCTGCCTGTCCAATATCTGCGTGAATAATTGACTTACCTATTTTCGTATCTTTTGTGTGTACAGAGCTCCGCTCCGCTTCACAGAAAATGCGATACATTCCATATTGCTTTACGCCCAACCATATCACATATTTTGTACCTATATTTTGTAGAAGCTCTCAAAAGTAGGTAATCATAATATCATTATATCACACACTTGTGAGCCCCAGTTTCGACATATGATTATATTCTGCATGACCTTATACGAGTAGTATGGGCTTTATAACAAGCACTATCATGTGCCAGACGCGGGCCCACAGACTGGCGGTTTATTTGGATAGAACCACGTCTATACTAACGGCATAGTGAATCTAAATTCATACGAAATTTCATGCAAATATGTCCAAAGAACAAAAAGTTTCATACAAACTTTCATCCCTTATTTCACCCCGTTGAGGGATGAATATTGAAAAAACCTTCCTTGGTGGATGCCTACGTCATAACATAAATCCAGTCTTTTCTTGAGTGCGAGCGTTACAAGCAGCTTGTTTCCGCCCACTGCTGGGTATAAGCCTCCTCCCTTTTGTTCCAACTTATCCGGTCCTGTGCCAATCGAATCCAGGTCTTCCCCGCAATATGCGTCATGTCGTCGACCCATCTGGTTGCCGGTCGACCCACGCTTCTCTTTCCCTCTTTCGGCCACCACTCGGTCAGGGATCTACTCCACCTGTCATCGCCTCGCCTCGCCAAGTGTCCTGCCCACCTCCACTTGAGTCTAGTGATACGGTTTCCAACATCTTGATAGAACGCTCCTTGGCTCTCTTTGGGTTACTCTCATTCGTTTCACCAGAATCCAGTCCGCAGATGAGGACACGTTTTGGGGGAAAAGGAGGGGAAGGGAGGGAAGGAGGGGTTGACACCGGGCAGAATCGTGTTCAGCGGGGTCTAATTAGTCTAAAAAAAAACCTCTGTCAACAATTTTCACTAAATGCCGTTAGCCGTTGAAAGTAGAACCAATTTGAAAAATAACCGCCTGTCTACCAGCGCGCGCGCGGCGTTGCGGTCTGCGGCAAGTCTGCGGCCGACGACGACGACCGGCCTGATTAATCACCACAATCAATCCAAAACCCTAACTTCTCGTCGTTTTTACCCTCAAATTCACAGAAATTGTTACCTATGTAAATCAAGTTCTGAAAAAGTGGGTTTGATCGGATCTCAGAGTTAAAACATCTCAACTTTAAGCTGACAAAAAGAAGAGTCGTTATGCTATGGACACTTCTACTCGGTTCATTAGTACATTTGTTCACTAGTTAATTTTTTCATTGTTCAGATGTTTAGTTTAACTCTGGTGACACTGACACTACAGCGCAATAATAAATCATAAAATTAAAACCATTGCTGTAAATTCACTGCCTACTTCAAAAAACCGCATTAAAATCCATCCATGTTTGACCACTAAGGTGTCATGTAAAGACACACACACATTGACAAACATACAATCAAACAAATCAAAATACTGGTAATTATTATTGTGTCCATGTCCATCATCAATCATCAATCAAACGATATTCAATCCAATCCTTTCCAAAGGAACATTGGGAAAGCATATCGCATGAGCACATTTGCCTCATTTCTGCCGAGATGATTGAATACATTCAGATTATGCATTCTAAGAATTGTTTGAATCGCTAAGTTTGTGCTGTGAATATAGTTTAAGTAAGGTGTGATATAAAATTACCAATCCAAGTTGGATCACACACAAAGCGGTTAAACGTATCACTTAACCCGAAGTGCTCAGTGCTAGGATGCGGACAAAGGCAACACGAGACGCAAACACACACATGCACACTACACAAATAGTTGGCATCGCTTCGACATTCCAATGTGCCCCGAAAACGAGGTAATGTACCTGGTCCTCCCGAGTGAGATATGGAGCCATTTTAGGAGTCTGAGCCACTTGATACATAAGACATACACAAACGTAGTAGGAATATATTACAATTTAATATGCTCGTGTGTGCTGTCTTCTTGCCCTTATAACACACAGTGATTTTATGGATAAATATTCCTCCAGAATACAAGAATAAAGGTAACTTAAGAGTAATATTTTAATTAAATATCCGTACCTACATTCGTGAACTTTATTATTTGGTATTGCTTTCTACGAAAAGCGCTCGAAGATCTATTGGCCAGCAGTGGATCGATGCGGGATCAGCAAGAAAATTGATTTTATGATTACCGTATGAACGTACATAATTTGTAATTACATGGTGTACCGTCTGTATTTAGTATACAATGATAAATGGTAATACTAGTTTGTTATACAAGGGGTGAAAGAGAGCTATTTCGGACGAAGGTCCAATTTGGAGCCCGTGCGAGCACAGCTCGCAAAGGGCGCTAAGGACCGAGTCTACCCGAGATATTAGTCCGAGTACTTTACATCATACGAGCGAGGTAAATTAAACAAAAGGACTTAGAACGACTGCGGTCACAGATGCTTATGCATGCTGCTTTTTAAATGTAGATTAGTGTATTTATAGACGATATCAAAATACGGGAAGCGTCGGAAATCAGTAGTTTTAGAGTTATATTTTCAATAATCGCCACCGGTTGGCGCGAGCCATTTTTTTTATTTTTTTAGTAAAATAAAAAAATACTTTAAAATTAGTTTGACAGTGGGTACCAACGTCAAAAATTAGACATTCATTGACGTCTTGGTACCCACTGTCAAAATAATTTTAATGTCATTTTTTATATATGATTTTAATGTCAATATTGTTCCAAGGACTGGATTGTCCTTACGCTACCCAGGTCATTGGGCATAATCTGACCCGGTTTTCGAAATATTTGCTACAAAAATCAAATTATTTGTAAATTATTGAGGGCTAGCCTACATTTCATTTTGTGTTGTTAAAAAAAATAAAAACCGCGGGGGTAGTCTGAAATACAACTATTGAAATTGAATTGAAATGTGTTTAAAAATATTACGTAGGTATCAATTAAGTATTGTAATCAATAAAAATAACAGATTGGTTGATAGGTTATATAACGACGTACATATACGGCACTTATAACCGTACATATGGCAACATTCATCTTATCATAAGGCGAAATATGCTTAAGTTACGACTAATCAAATGCTAACATTAGGTTATATAACGATGTACATATACGGCACTTATAACCGTACATATGGTTATATTCGTCTTATCATAAGGCGTAATATGCTAACCATAAGATGAATCATATGGTAAGATTACGTCTTATAACAACGTACATATACGTCACTTATAATCGTACATATGGCAATATTCGTCTTATCATAAGGTGAAATATGCTTAAGTTACGACTAATCAATCAATAACAGACTTGTATTGTTAGAACCAGCAGACGAACATGACGAGTTCAATTGCTCCACCGTGTGATCAAGACACACATTCAATTCAATGCAAATAGTCGAAAATGTCTTATCATTACTGTATATCACTTATGATTACCGTATATCACTTATCATTACCGTATATCACTTATCATTACCGTATATCACTTACATTTCTTTTTTTTAATTTTTGGGCAGATTCCCATACTCTACATTGATGCGACATATATATTCGTAAACTAGGGACGTTTATCTAAACATCCATACCAATTTTGTTTCTGTAGGCCGTGGGTATAGTTTTCATAGTAAGTTGCCCAGTGACCACATACATGCTTTATACTTTATTGCACAAAATAACACATTTTACAATTGAAAGTGGACAACACATGACAAAGGCGAGCTTATCTCTATTAAGAGATACATTTCCATCTATGTGATCTTTCAACATACACGAGACGGTTTTTCGCGGGAGCTAAGTCCGCTCCGCACCTGCGAAAAACCGTCTCGTGTGCATGAGCGTTTATTCACTAAACCGGTGCCGGTGCCGGGCCGGGGCGTGTTAAAAAACGGCTAAACGCGGTTTCCCTAACAATTTATTTAAAAAAAAACTGTGTCGTACGTCGTACGTATCGCCCCGCGGTATCGCCACACTGTCAAGCATAGTGAGTGGTAGTCTGTGGCAGGTTCTTCGTCATGACATGAACCATGTAAACATCAGAGTGTGTAATGAAATTTAAAATGGAACAGTTTCTAGTTTTCATCGCCCGGCTTCGGAAACGCGAATTTTCACGAACTCGTTTGACAGCAGCAAAACCTCTTTCCTGAGCTCGGATGATGTAAATAATATATCAACCACACGACGACGATAACCACCGCTGTATAGGTCAGTGGACGCCGTGGTTGACGCAAACACCTCCTCTCCTCTCTACCTCTTGTTCGGTGGGGGGCGAGGAGGCGAGGGGGAGGGGGGAGTAGGGGGGAGGGAAGCTCATCCCAGCGATATTTGATAACGCTCGTTAGAGACAAAACACTTGAACGGCGAAAACTTGCTGTTAACAAACGTGCCAGTCATTACCGACCTCTGAGGCCGTCGTCGTTAAATTTCAACGTCACTTAGTGAGAATATTAATAGATAGGTATATAATTAAATATACATAGTTAAAGTGTAAGTATTTCCGAATTATGATTATTATTACGAGTCTACTATATCCCACTGCTGGGCAAAGGCCTATCTCACTCTCTTCCACTCTATCTGATCCTGAGCGGTCTCCCTCCAGTCCCTATTCCACAGACACAAATCATCACTCTATCTTTTCTTGGGTCGGCCACGCTTTCTCTTTGCTTTTCCTGGGAGTCAGATCATTTCCGACAATTTGACATTTGCAACATCCATACTGTGTGATAATGATAAGTTCTTTACCCCTAAGACCGTCATATCGTAAGTAACATATCGTCTCGTGATCTCGAATGTCGTCCGTATACAACACAATTGTGTCTCTGCCATACCATATGGGAAAGGTGTGATGTGTTATGTTGTTAGGTTAAGCGTCAGCAAAACTAATTAATAACCGGCCAAGTGCGAGTTGAACACGCGCACGAAAGGTTCCGTAACATTATCTATAAAAAACCGCAAAAAAAAATGTATGGGTGCCCCCCCTTAAATATTAATTTAATTTTAATTTAATTGTTGAGAATTAGACCCAGTATCCCGGACCCCGTCTATTAGTTAACCATAACACCACCGAGTTAGCGGCTGGTGTTAACGGGTCATCAATTTGCCTCATGCATTATTTACGCGCTCGGGTTCGCTCGCCTTCTGATACAACAGCGACGGCTGTGCTGCTTGCGCTCGGCCTGCCGCCGGGGACGGACCCGGGTCTAGATTGGAGGTGGCAACTCCCGTCACTCATAGAATATAGCTGTACAGAGATAAACAAACAAACATATAGTTGTCCAACGATATTTTGGCGTGTGAGTGACGTTTACAGGAGGGCGTCACTTCTACGCAACTTTGCTATGAACCTGTCAAAATGCTTTAGTTCCTACCTGTCACCGCATGCCAAAAGATCGTTGGACAGCTGCAGCGTGTCGACTGTTCACGTATGGGTTGACACAAGCAAAGATCGTTGGACAGCTGCAGCGTGTCGACTGTTCACGTATGGGTTGACACAAGCAAAGATCGTTGGACAGCTGCAGCGTGTCGACTGTTCACGTATGGGTTGACACAAGCAAAGATCGTTGGACAGCTGCAGCGTGTCGACTGTTCACGTATGGGTTGACACAAGCAAAGATCGTTGGACAGCTGCAGCGTGTCGACTGTTCACGTATGGGTTGACACAAGCAAAGATCGTTGGACAGCTGCAGCGTGTCGACTGTTCACGTATGGGTTGACACAAGCAAAGATCGTTGGACAGCTGCAGCGTGTCGACTGTTCACGTATGGGTTGACACAAGCAAAGTGTGCCCACGTTTAGTTATTCAGTACTCCGGAAATCATTATTACGTTAAATATCGAGATTTTTGCTACAATCGTACATTGTACCATCTATCAAACATCATTATTGGTGTGTTGTGAACATGTGTGAGAGTGAAAATATTTTCAAATTTTTATTTTTTTAATTTTTCTAATGTATTTATTTGAATTTTCTTTCGATTTTATTGTTGACATGTTTGAACTGTGTAATTTATCCTATGGGCTTTTATGCCTGCAATAAACGATTAATAATGAAATGATAATAATAATAATAATAATAAAAGCCTCATACGCAGTACGCCACGCCGAATTGAACAGTCTCGCGCCACCTTCATCCACCGGCGTCAAACAATACCAATACTATGATCCGACCGAGGGATACTTCTCCTCCACCTAGAAGTGGAACATCAAGTCATGTTCCCGCCTGGATCCGTCTCAGATCGGGAGTCCGCCCGTGACGTCACTCGCGGAACATATTAGCGGCAACTTCGGCGATAAATCAAAAGACAAATATCGCCGACTAAAGTGTTCCCGAGTGTACGCACCTCCCCCCCTCGCACCTCGCACCTCGCCCCCCTTGTCTGCCCCCGCAAACATCGACACGCGTGAGTTATGAAGACTGAGATTAAATTTGTGTACTCTCTACGGATAAAGCTCATTTGGATGATTGTGTTGTTTCTTATTTCCTAATTATAATTGTGGCTCTAACTCCCAAACTATGGCGACCTGTGTGTCAGTAGCTAGAGGCCATACGGAACATAGTTTAGTATTTATAGCTATGTATATACTATAAACTATGTACTCATGTTCTGTTTCACAAATTTTGCTACTTCAAATAGCGCAGTACACAAATTTTGCTACTTCAAATAGCGCATACAGTAGCGCGACACGGTAAAGTTAAAAAATTAAGTTTTTTGAACAGCGTTTTACATGATTCTTGGGGTTTTACTCCTAAGAGCCTGGCCAGATAAGGCGTTTTACGCGCGAGTCCACCCGGCATTGGGGTTTGATGCTGTGCACGAGGTCCCCGGGCCAAGTATATCTTTGTCTGAAGTAAACTATCTTGAAGTATTTTGAAAGGATCAAAAACTTCTCTTATTCCTACCAAAGGAAAACCGCTCCTAAATATTCACTGAGCTATGAAAACCTTCAAAGAACTTGGGACTTATAAGTCATACAAAGTGGACTTTGAACAGCGCTACGAAGTTTCCGCGGACCGCGCTACGCCGATGATGACGTCAGGAGTGCTACGCGCTACGCGGCGTTACGAACTTGCTACGCGAACGCGGTGTTATGTGTGGGATTCTCAGGAATAAAATAACCCATACTTTTTAGGGTTCCGTTAGAGAAACAAGAAACCCTTATAGTTTCGTCAAGTCTGTCTGTCTGTCTGTCATATTTTTATCATAATAGGCTAACATTTTTGTCGATAAACTTATTCGTAAGCTATTTTGGGATAGACTGGGTTAAGTATGGTCGCACATGGAAACGTGTTTCCAATAGGCCTTATTTCCTCGAGGTAGGAGCTGAATGTGGAATGTTATGTTTGTTTGATGGTACTTTGATTAATTAACAACGTTGTTGCCACGCCATGCAATACGCATATTAACGCACCCAGTTTGTTTGTGGAGGGAATATTATAATTTAATGGAGTCTCTATTTGCTACATTAGCCCCAGTATGTTCTAGTGATATTCGTGTAATAGTGGGTAATTTGTTGAAAGATCAACTACAATCAACAACAATCAACAACAACCAACAACAACCAACAACAATCAACGGACGTGCACGTGCAAGATAACTGCAGCGGCTTTCTTTATAATACATTTTGGTTCGGTTCAGTTTGAAGACGATGTCGATACTTACAACGGCCCTCCTAGACAAAATTAAACGCTAACTCTAGTGAAACGAAACGATAACTTTTTATGTATGCAATTATGATCGAAGATGCGATTTGACATTTGGCTTCGCTAAGGTGACGTCACGTAGCGATTCCAAATGTCAAATCGCATACATAAAAAGTTATCGTTTCATTTCGCTATCCTTAGCGTTTAACATTGTCTACAGGCACAGGTATCGACTACCGCATCACTATATTTTGTACAGCAATATTTCTTCTTGTGCCGTGCGGTGTCGTGCGGTGCCCTGCGGTGCCGTGCGGTGTCGTGTGGTGCTGTGCGGTGCCGTGCGGTGCCGTGCGGTGCCGTGCGGTGCCGTGCGGTGCCGTGCGGTGACGTAAATATTCAATCCACCCGCGCTCTTCTCACTAAATAAGTAAGATGGCATCAACTTCTTCTTGAGTTGATAAATTTTATGATAATGTGTTACTCACGTGATAAATAATTTAGATAAGTACATTGAGTAGGTATCTTGTTAAGGGCAGGCCATAGGCAATCAGAACTTAGAATTTCATCCTTAACTTAATTTTAGAGGAAAAAAACTAAAAAAAAAATTGTTAAAGCCAAGCTAAGTAAGTCTCACTGAGAAACATACTGTGCCATTTTTATAATGATTACAGACAGATAATACAGACAGATTTTCTGGTAACTTCAGGAGACTTTTCTATCGGGCAAAATTAATAAAATTACATTTATGGGAAAGCGAAGTCACGCGAAGACACTCGTGATAAAAAAGCTAGTGAAAAAACATACAGCAATAATACTCGTCATTCCGAGCGATTTCTATTTTGCTAAAGACTGTTTTTGCCTAAGGCGTCATCTTAAGTAGTATTGTACAGTGTTAGTGTTGTTTGAGTGTTTTAAGTGAAGTAGTGCTGCAGTAAAATGTAACTATTCAAAGTTTACATGTACGTATTACACGATACTTAATTTAATTAGCTTAGACCCGCCACAGTTCCAAAATACATGTTTTATAGATTTTATAGGCAAATGATGCTCGTCAGTCACTGTGATTTTGTTGAAGCATTTATGTGTTTTTATGTCAATGTACCTACCTAGTGATATTCAACTTACAACTCTTTCGATTGTTTAGTAAAGTACTGTTTACCGAGTGAGCTGCATGTCCGTTGAGGATGTGAACATCAGCACAGCAACTTCAGCAGAATTTCCCCCGGTCGCGGTCAGGTTAAATGAGCTGCCACAGCAATAACTTACCCATATTAATAGCGTCCGCACTCGCCGCCCTACACGCCACTCTTAACACAGCAGCATAGAGAACACTATCGTGTGTGTATCACACAAGTATGCCATGAAGTATGGTCGTTATGCGCGACATGTGACTAACTGCACCCTTCCGCTCGCTGCGCAGTGATAGGCCTCCCGCTCTACCGCAACTCGCTGCTTTGTGAAACTACCCCGTATTGCACTACTTACAAGAGTGATTTTGAGGCTCGTTCGAATGGAGGTAATAGCCCGCAAGCACATTGCCGACATGATATGTGATGAGTTGATTACCGCGGCGAGTACAGATGTCACTGCGATGAGAACCAACATCGAGCGATGTTCACGAGAGAAGAGTTTATTAAAACATTAACACCGCCATGGGGACATAAATTCCTGTGAATTTTGAAGGTTTATCGACCAATAATGTGTATTGTAACAGTTTATGACGCTGCTTTGGCAACTACCTACTATGACATTTCAAAAACTATAGGAGTACAAGCCGTCGGAAATATCTGCGAACCGAACATGCGTCATTGAGCCTGGTTCGCAGATATTTCCGACGGCTAGTATAAACTACCATTAAATATTTTACCCAATGCTCCTTGCTCCTGCTAGCATTGCAGCGCCAAAAGTAGTTTTTTTATTCTACCGGCAGGGGAGGAGAAAAACGAGAGGGATATTTGGAGGTAGCTTTCAACCTCCAGTATTGGAGAGGCATAGAAGCAATGGTTTGTGAAGAAGAGATCAGTATGCCATTAAAAGGTTTCCACGATAAAACAGACGCATATATAAATAAATGATTCTGACGCCCGAACAACCCCTATTCTTCGGTGGGGCGACTCGGCGGCGACGCGGGGTGGGACGGGGCGGCGGGGGCTGTAATTAGCGCGATCAGGAAAAAGTGACGCTCTCAACTCTCAATTACTGCACATTTGTGAGATTCACACACACACGCGAAAGTTCACCCTCACTTGATGAAGCCCAGTGTGTAGCTTCAGAGTGCGACATAGTGGGATATAAGGTTTAAGATCTTTAACAATGACGTAATATACAGAGACCCGTAAACACACAGAACATTAGCGCCTCATTGTTTTAAAATAACACGCAAGAGCAAAATAACTTACTATAATATGGTATTATTGCCCATGTAAGAATAAATCTAAGAATGTAAATAAAGTCTAATTAGAATATTCGTGGGTCACACGCTTGACACGCGCGCACATTTTTTTTCCAACTAACGTTCTTTTGTTTTGATTGAACTGATACGCCCTCTCACGGCGCGGCGCCTCGCGTAAACACCACCCACGTACGCTGTCTGACTTGACAACACTGTTTGATCACTATTGCACGGAAATTTGGCTATTAAATTAAATTAAATTAAATAAACGTTTATTTCAGGTCATTAAATATACCCATAGAATTACAAATACTTACAATGAGTAAACTAAGATGCCATAAATGCTAGTTAGCCATAAAACAAGCATACCTACCATTATTTATTTGTTTGTCTATACATGTCTTATTATTTTATTTTTATCTATGTACAAGTTTTTATAAAGGTGCCTTCCAGCCTCAAGAAACATTATTATTAGTAGAAAATGATTTTGTGGTAATAGTTGCTAGTCATTCAAAAATTGTAAAAATATAGTAAATAAAGAATTCTGAAAATCAATCAATCAATGAGTAAAATGATGCTATGTTCGAATATACTGTACTTATTTAAGTCCTTTTAAATGTTGTTTATGCAATAAATTGAAATTGAAATTGTATACTATGCTGTACTAATAAAAGGTCGTATTACTTTGTGGTTGTTTCCGCATAATCCGGTAACTAGGTCATCGCATTCTGTTTTCTCAGTCGTCTTTAGTTTCCGCATAACAACAAAGTAGAACAGTTGAATAGTTATGAACAATTAACTCTTATACAGGCGCCGTTGAACTGTCCCGTGCATTCCTTTAATTAACAAATGACAGTTCCCTAAGAAAAAAACTGCTTTTAAACGCAGTTTAGTAGTACCTAGAGCTAACGACCATTGATGTACACACATGTACATACATATAATAAGTACGGTCTGCATCGCAATTAGCTGGGCCCACCAGGTGGCCACACGAGATCAGTCAGTATGTATGCCGGGCCAGCTAATATCGCTGCAGACTATAAATCGTCCATGTTTCGAGTGTCTGGTCAAATTCACTATTCTGAGTGCCACTCAATGTGCGAATAGAAATTATTATAAGGCGATACCTGAAGGATAAATGCTACGTTTGCTGTCGAACGAACGTTACGAAACGAAGCTGTCATTAATTAGAGCAATGATCTGTGCATTCGACGAACTCGACCTGCCCGCTGAATGACTGTGCAGGCTGTTCTGGAATGCAGGGTTCCGGGTAAACTACGCATATCGTCTTTGTACATGTCTTTGTGTTTTATTTTGAAATCTCCATGCTGCAAGGCTATAACGTTCCTAAGAAACGATCGGATGAAACTTCTCGCTAACAAACAAATAACTCTAAGAATCGGGTAGGAAAAGGCATAATTGCGCCCACTTGTGCCAGTAACTTAATAATAAAAGAACAATAACCAGTAACAAATAAACTCCAGTACGGCACGGCAGCCCATAGAGGCAAGAGGGTTAGTCCCGTCCCGTGTCAACTTTAAAATTGCTCTGGAAATGTTATGTTTCTCACGATGTTGTCCATCCGGTTGTGGCGGCTTTACTTTACATTGTTACTTATCCTAAGTAACGTCACACCTCGGACACTCCATAGAACGCTCGTAAAATAATAACCTATTACTACTACATGATCAAATGATGTTTGTATACGTGCAAATGTGTGCGTAAATATTGCTAGGGCTGGTAGCGCGGCAAATGCAGCGATTTGCGTCGGGCGAACCGAAAGACGACGGCGGCGGCGCGACCCGAACACAAGCGTTTGCATTATTATGAAGTGGCTTTGTAGGGGCGCTGCCGTTTCCGAATAACTGTCTAAAAGTGGGCACAGTGCCTTTGCCACCTCTTATGGGAAAAGGCGTGAAACTATGTTATGTTGTTGTTACCTACTATTACTTATTCTGAAGTAGGTAAGAGACACTTGGCGTGAACTGTAGGTAGGTACAGGTATGTAAAAACATCGTTAGGATTGTACAATATTCGAATTTTATGTTAAGTAGGTACCTAGTCTCTGAGAGATTCAAAACAACCAAACCACTACAGGGTTCGAGCGAGACCCGGCCGAAGCTCGCTGTATGTGGACCCAGCTAATGGCGCGCCGCCGCCGCGACAAAGTTAGTGCGTGCGTACCTGGGTCAATCAACTTAACCCACACTTTTCTGTCAACGCACGCACTCCCTCTGAAAGTTCTTCGAGGACTAGCAGCTCAACGGCACTATCAAAGGACACCATACCGCACCATGCGAGCAAAAAAAAACACAAACGAAGATCTTCGAGAACGTAATCAAGTTCCCCGCTTCGTTCGCGTTGTTGAATCGCACCAACAACGATACGATAATTATGTATTACGGATGGTTTAGGTACTAGGTATCTTAGAAAATAAAATATGAAAGAGAACCTTTAGAGAACCTCTCCTTTTTTGAAGTCGGTTAAAAATAAAATATTACGACACTGACTTATTTATTATCAATTATCGTAGTCAGTAGCTAGTAAGTACTGCAAACTTATAACTCTGTCTCTGTCTCGCACAAAGTCTGTCCTTGTGAGAGAGCGAGACACACACAGCAAACGCTGACCAAGTTACATTCCGGGAGTTAAGGTGTTAGAAATTTTATTTCCCAAAAGAACAACAATAGAGTTGCTGTTGCTTACCTTCTTTCATCAGTCGGGAACCGAAAGAATCTCCTGTCTTTACTGTTTCTAGTTGACGACAGACACACAAATAATGCACAAAACTTCACCATTGCCGGTTATTATTCACCGCATACGCGCGGTCACTCGTCAGGCGTTCAGCCGCGTCTATTGAACTTTCAACCAGTCCCTAGACGCCAGGGGTGTGGTGCGGTATCTGAATCAGCGCGGGGAAGGGAGTGGCCGTTCTGTACGGAGTACTATTATCTCTTCTGTGGTAACGTTACACTTTTGTACTGGTAGTAATACACTCAAGTTGCAACATTCTTTTGAATTTTTAATTAATACCAAACTTTTTCGTGTAAATCTTCTTTCTCCTTCGCTTCTCGAACGCAATTAACTTAGAGTTTCTTCTGCGCGTTAATTAAAGGCTTTTTGTGAATGTTGCATAATCAGACAAGTTTTTTTCTGGCTTCGTAATTAAATTCAAAGCTTACAGTCGTACTGGAGCTTTCGAGAATCTGAAAAGAAGAGTCGCTACAACTTAACATCTTCAGATTAAGGATCTGCTGAAATAGAGCTTTTCCCGGAGCTGCTCTGTCTGTATCTAAAACGTAAATTATGTAGAGCCTATATTGAAAAGCCCGATTTAGGTATAACTTAATTTAATGAAGCAAAACTTTATCAATTAACTCTGAAGATTTAATACAACCGAGAAAGAGATGTGTTTTGGTTTTTACCTTAGGAGTTAGGGCCACTCAGATTATACTTTTAGAAATCTCATTCCTATTCGTTGCATGCCTTCTTGGCTTAGCTCAATCTTTTAACCGCACAAGTGACAAATTTTCTTTTTTGGATACAAATGAACGCTTATAAATTTAACCCAGCACTAATAATTCTTTTAAATACGTCAGCAACGATAATAATGCTATGTTGAGAACATAAACAAACCTGGAACCGGCAATGCGAGGTGAGGTGAATATTTTAATAAAATCCCGGAGCAAATCTCTCCGCCCGCCCTACGGCCGCGCGTGTTATCTTTTCATCTGCGCACCGGCGGCGGCGGGGCGGCGGCAGCGGGGCGGCGGCGGGGCGGCGGCACCTGCTATGTTTAAAAGTATTCATGTAGCTACAGTTCGTTTGCGCCAAGTTTCTAAGGCCCTGACAATCCTGAACCTCTCTCTTTCTCCCCACCTTACGCTATGAGGAATGGCGAGGTCACAGCTCTCTCAGAGCCGAAGAGATTGGCGCAGATTGTATCTCTAGACTCGGTTACATGTTACATGTTGCAGTGGTGTTCTGGTTCTGTGTATTCCAAATATTAGGTTAGAATCTCTTTTATGGGAGTATGTGTTAGTTTTTATAATAAAATACCTAATGAAGCAACGGACCTACCAGAAAGGAGGTTCAAAAACTATGTCAAAAACGGCCTATTGAAGAAGTCATATTACAGTGTAAAAGAATATTTAGATGACAAAACTGCATGGTCTTTACCATCTCAGCGCACAGAAATCCAAAGAGGGGCGATGGACTGAGTCAGTACGTCTCTCCTCGGTGTATTTCCTTAGACTTAAGTAGAAATACATAACATTGTATTTTTAAGGCTCTGATATTTTAAAAGAGGTACGGGGGAGGTTTCTTGCCCTTCTTTGCTCCATCCCTAAGCCCACAACTTCCGAACGGGCGGTAGTATACAAAAATATTAATATTATATTGACGTTGACTAAGTAATATGTATGATTTTATGGTCAATAAAAATTTTGAACTGAACTGAACTGAATGTTTAGACAGTTTTAAAAACTTTACGGATAACCAAATGCACTATTAATGAAGTTGCTCTCAAAACACAACAAAAATAAAACAGATGTCACAGTGATGGTTTACTTTCAAACCATAAAACACCAAGCGAGTCCTTTCGTTTAGATAGACCGCAGTGAATACACGTTCTGCTCTGAATTACTGCTTGTGTAGTGTACTCAGTTTCTGTCTAAACTAAAACTGTACTAAACCAGTTTTTCGCATCACGTCAGCAGGATGAACACACCCACCGAGGCGGTATTACTTACTTCGGTGCGCCAACGAACGTAGATCGACATTAGGTATGTTGGACCAATGGGGATACACCTCATGTGGCTATAAAGTAAAGTAAATGTAGCCCATTTATGTCCCCACCGAGGGGCACAGGCCTTAAGGCCATGTGGCTATAAGGTGAAATAAATATGTGACAATCAAGGAAGGGAAGCTAGACGGGCGGTTTATTTGGATAGAACCACGTCTAAGGGCATTTAGTGAAACTTTTTGGAACCGAATTAGACCCCGCTTAACACGATTCTGCCCGGTGTCAACCCCCCCCTCTCCCTCCTTTCCTCCCCTTTCCCCCCAAAACGTGCCCCGGTCTACGGTATTTATTTATTTTTTCCGAACTTCGGAAAACGAAATATATACTTACTCATTATTTTTGCCTTACTCAATTCATACAAAACTTCATGCAAATATTATGTCCAAGGAATAAAAAGTTTCATACAAACTTTCATCCCCTATTTCACGCCCTTGGGGGTTGAATTTTTAAAAACCCTTTCTTAGTAGTTGCCTACGTCATAAACAGAGGCGTGTGCCTGTGCGTTGATACATCATCAGTCAATCACTTATAAAGTTCTGTGCTGCGACCTGAAAGTCGTGAACGAATACTCGTACATCTATGCGTATACGGCGGTAAATTAGGTCTTGTTTTGTAAGTAAATGTATGAACATCAATTCGCTTCTTGGATATGTTCTTTTATCTCTAATAGTTGGAAAAACCGCAGATCGGGACACGTTTGGGGAGGGTTTGTCATAACATATTCTTCAACATTCACAATTTAATCAAAATAAAAGGTTTTTGCAAGCTCCTATCTAACGTTGTTGTATCATGCAGCTCACGTGACAAACACGACCGCCATGCCACCGCCACCAGTGGGGAGCGTAAACAGAAACTACATCTCGAGTCGCATCATCAAGGACTCTGCTGGCGCGTAAATAGAAACTCTACCTGGAGTCAGCTCAGCTGCCGCATAAATATGTAGAATCTCTACACAACACACGCCCTCTCGGACTCAGCTGGAAACGAGTTTCTATGCATTGTTCTACAGAACGAGCTTACAGAAGTTGCTTAGAGCATGTGATGTGTGCCGTTCTCTCATTCCTCAGATAGCGTTTATCTGTCTGTTTATCTAGAGCTTTTGACATTTCAGACGACGTACAAAAAGTATCAAAAAAGTTATCTGACTGTTCTTACATCTCGTGAGAGTCGCGGGCTAAGAGAAATGTTTTCTCTGATTTTGGGTAAGGGCACTTGCATTGTAGCAGTTCGATTCGTAGCGATTGAATTTGAACAAAACTTATAACTGAACTTCCTTACTTTATGATGATGGCTCGCGTGTCGGTCAAATTAGAAACTTATAACTGAACTTCCTTACTTTATGATGAAGGCTCGCGTGTCGGTCAAATTAGAAACTTATAACTGAACTTCCTTACTTTATGATGAAGGCTCGCGTGTCGGTCAAATTAGAAACTTATAACTGAACTTCCTTACTTTATGAT
The DNA here is from genome assembly GCA_963457715.1 of Argyresthia albistria. Lineage (NCBI taxonomy): Eukaryota > Metazoa > Arthropoda > Insecta > Lepidoptera > Argyresthiidae > Argyresthia > Argyresthia albistria. The sequence continues at coordinate 9,934,595 of OY735271.1, read as the reverse complement.
GAAGGCTCGCGTGTCGGTCAAATTAGAAACTCAATTCGTTGTGGTGATAAAGTTCAGACTAAACCATAATGAAGACTCGGGTTTCGTTCCGTTCGAGGCGGTTGACATTTGGGAGTTCTTCTAGTTAACACTACGATTGAAGGAAGTAATATCTCGTAACTCGTGTTCTTTCCATCCTCAGATAGCGTTTATACATATATCCGTTTATCTGAGGCATTTGACATTTGACACGTACATGAAGTGTTAAATAAAGTTATCTAAAGTTATTCGTCTCTCGAAAGACCGGGCCTAAGATTAAATGATGGCCCGCTAGAAACTCTGTTAGAACTAATTCACAAAAACATCCTATGTAGTTTGATACGTTAGCACTGGGTTTATTCAGCTGGTGCAGCACTCGGCTGGCTGCGAACTCCGAACATTAACAGAGTGTAAACTGTTAACCGACGTAATTAGCGAACAGACACGGGGTCTCATTCACCGTTATGTTACATTCTATCACTCGTTTTGGCCAATCAGCAAGCCTTGATTCCAGGCGTAAACTAGGGAAACTGGGGAATTAGGGTCTGCTAAGGGAGAGTTTGTGTTTGTACGCTTCGACACACCGTGTGTAAAATGTAATTAAAGTGTCCACTGTCAGTTCCCAACTTCCCACAGTGTGTTGTGTTGTGTGGGTGTGTGTGATACACCCATCCATACCACGCCTACACACATGCAAGAGATACTATGTGAACTTATAATATAACCTTACACAGTAAGTTCACACAAGCACACAATGACCCCGAGTACCACAAATAAATATCGGTAGAAGACAGACAACAACACTATTTAAATAGGGCATTACCGGGTGCTATTACACCATCATCTTTTTAGGGTACCGTACCCGAAGGGTGCCAAACGGGACCCTATTACTAAGGCAGATATTAGACTATCATAGGAATATGATCATAGATGTAGGACTCATATAAGTATGATAAACCTATGACAGTGTAATAACAACCTATGATTCATACTAGACTATGATCATAGAAGTTCGATTCTATTTCAGCATACAATTAGGATCATATGTGACTTTTCGGTGTAAATAAATTCTGGCTGTTAGGATCGCATATTCGTTTACATTTAGTAATACGTATAGACGTCAAGGAGACACATTTTGTAGGCTCATTATCGGGTATACAGACGACATTTGTATACCAAGCGAGGAGGACTAATGTAGTTGGTTTTTGAAGTTTTACTTCAGTGAATTATTTCTCACCCTTAGGGCAATTAATAAAGTTGCACTCATAGTAACGGAAAACGCGGCGATGTCGCTATCCATCTTGATGACCTATGACATGCTATGACGTTTATATGACCTCAGGTGTAATATGCAAACATAGAACAGCATCATATAAAAATGTGATCCTAGAATTTGACAGACATGAAATCATATTTCTATGATAAATATATGATAGTCTAATATCGGCCAAAGGCTCCGCTGTCCTTCTGTCCGTCCTTCCGTCCGTCCGCCCGTCCGTCCGTCAGCGGGTCCTAGAGCACGAACCGTTAATAGCTAGAAAGTTGAAATTTTCAGAGAATGTGTATATCTGTTGCCACAACAACAAAAAATACTGAAATACGAGAGATATTACAAATTAAAGGGATCCCATACAAGAGGTTTTTAATTTTCTTTTTGTTTTTGTTTTATTCATAATTTCATAATTTCTTTATTGCAGACAAACAGTTACATAGGACAATATAAAACATTTACCTTAGATTCGCGTAAAATGTTTATATATTCCGATGGACTCTGAAACACGTAAGTTAAGTAAGAGTAGGTTACACAATAAGTTTAATAGCGGGTGTTACGTGAAGACAGCCATTAATGAAATGTAATGCCCCAAATTCTTGGACTATTGAAACTGAAACATTTTAGGTGTTCACGCCATCGCGTGACTCAATACTCAATAGTTTATTTGCATTCCATAATGGTACATTTGGTCTTAATAATTATATTAAATTGTCTCACATTATGGACCCTTACGGGCACAGCAACACAGGGAGGGAGAAAGCAGCTAATTTATTTTTGTAGGCTATCACTTAAATAATCTAATAAAGTATAGTAGATACTCCAACCATACAACATCGGTGGCCAAGAAATGGAGAGGGTTTCCTCAATTCGAGATTTGGGTGTCCTTTTTGATGAAAAACTCATTTTCGACGACCATATAGAGAAAATTTGTACGAAAGCATATCAGATGCTCGGTTTCATATTAAGGGTTAGTAAATACTTTAATAAAAAACTTACATATATGACACTCTATAAAACCCTAGTTAGATCCCAACTTGAGTATGCTTCCGTTGTATGGAATCCCTTATATGCCGTTTACAATGACAAACTTGAGAACATACAAAAAAAAGCCCTCAAATCGATACACTACAGACTTACACGTAGCAAAATGAGCTACGAAAACCTCATGTCACTCTATAAAGTACCTAGTTTGGCCTCTAGACGCACAATAACCGACGAATTATTTTTATATAACATATGTAACAACCACTATGATTGTCCGGAGCTTGTCGAAGAAATTAAATACCTTGCCCCACATACAGCAACGCCACGCCGTCCTTGTAAACTTTTTTATGTTAATCCAACGCGCACCAATTCCAGTCTTCGTGCGCCGATACATCGAATTTGCCATACCTATAATGAGAGGTTCCTGTCGATAGACATACTTAGGAGCAAAAAAAAATCTTTTAAAAAAGAACTAACTAATCATATAGGTTAGAGTTTAAGGTAGATTAAGTCTTTTAAAAATTACCAAAAAGATTTGTATCACATTATTCTTTATAAATGTATGTTTTAGTGATGAACGTTTAAGGTAGTAAGCTTACATTGTATTTTGTGTTTGTAATTTATGTTTTGTAAAGTTTATTACTGTTGTTTGTCCATATAAGTAAATAAATAAATAAATAAATAAGTAGCTTTTATTTATTAACATTTAGTTTTAGTTTTTTAAAGAAAATGCTATCTTTTGTTTCATTTGTCAATGATTTCGGTAGTTTATTATAAACTTTTATTGCCATAATATATGGACTGGAAGAGTGTAGTTTCAACCTTGAATGTGGTAAATGAAGTCTGTTCTTATGTCTCAAATTTTTTTGATTCATTTGCTCACGGCGAGTGCAAAAATGATTGTATTTCCGGACGAATTTACATAGTTCCAAAATATAAATTGAAGGGAGGGTAAGGAGTTTATGTTTTTGAAAAAAGGGTCGACAACTATCTGTTTGCTTCAAGTTAAATATGATTCGGATTAGCTTTTTTTGCATTGTAAATAGTCGAGGTGCATCGACGCTGTTTCCCCATAGTGTAACACCATAACTTAGCCACGCATACGCATAAGCGTAATACATGGCTAGAGCAGAGGAAAGGTCAGTGGATTTTTTTATTTCTCTTAGAGCGTAACAGAAGCGTGATAATTTCATGTGAATTTTTTGAATTTGTTTTTTCCAGTTAACATGGGTATCTATATCTATGCCTAATAGATTAAATTCATTTACGGTTTGTATTGGAATATTATTGTAAGTAAGGTTTAGGACAAGAGGTTTCTTTTGGTGGGGGTAAAAGGCCATTATTTTAGTTTTTGAGTAATTTATTTGTAGGTTGTGATCTAGCATCCAGGAGTGACGGAACGAAAGAACGAACGACCGAACGACGCGAGCGCAGGGCGCCTCGTTCAATCCACTCCGTGACTCGATCAGAGCAACCGCGCGCGCGTCGGCTCTCGGGTTCCCGCCATATCGCTCATTGCGGATACCCACGTGTATACCATCAGCTCGATTCATCAGAACTTTACCGCAAACCCAAAAGGCAGCTAGCTCGCCTCCGCCGCGATCGCGAGTGAAGTGGTTCTGTGCACCCATATATACTGCTCAATACCACGAGACCAGACCCAAGCGAGGGTCTGCCCGTGGCCTACCTCGTCATCCAGCTCAACAGCCGACGACTGAGGAGCCTACCGCCCAAGAAGCTACCAGATACCAGGTATTTCATCGACACTCCCATAACCTCCCATTGGTCTACTTTCCCAGTTCTCATCAATCCTCATCTCATCCCATACCAGCTCTGCATCCGTGGACGTTCCAGAGGACCTGGCGTCCACATCTTTTGGTCCTTCGAGCCGGATCTAGCCCCGTCGCGATCGCGAGTGACTGGTTTCTGTTCACCCATATTTCCTGTTCAGTGCCACAAGGCCAGGACCCGAGTGAGGGTCTGCCCGTGGCTTCCACGCGCCATCCAGCTCAACGGCCGACGATTGAGGAGCTGCCGCCCAAGAAGCTACAAGGTACCCATTTCATCGACATTCATCCTAACCTCCCATTGGTCTACTTTCCCATTTCTCATCACTCCTCATCAACCTTCATCAGCCCTACACCGTGGACGACCAGAGGACCTGGCGTATATTTCATACTACGAGTAATTGTCCTTTTTGTTCAGTTGGTGGATCTCACCAACAAAAAGTTACACGAGAATAACTATCCCGGGGATAACTTGTATGACAATGACAGTTCAAAATGAGGTGATCTGTTCTGGGTGTCACTAGTGTCTATGAAAAAGTAGAAGATACTCTCGATTAAAAGTTACTCTTTCGTTGGTAAAATCCAGCCTTAGTAACCTGCGTTTCATCGAATAGTTCCTTTGGATCAAGGCATTTTCGTTCTTAACCTTTGACAATAAAGACTTCGACAAAGGAACTATTTTATGAAACGCATTATAGTGTATTAAGAGGTATTTTGCCACGTCAATAACATGTTTACTCAATATAAACAAAGGGGAAAGACTCTTGCGTAAGACAAATCGACGACTCATTACGTCAGACGGGACCATAAGTAAGTAATTGGGTTAAGTATTCAATTACATATGAATGGGCAGAAAAAGTTAATCAGAAACAAGGGCGACATTCGGCGACAATACATAGGTACAACAACCAGTAAGAAAGTTCCGTCGTTAAATTGTAACATTCCCAGAAGTCGGTGAAATTTGGCTGTTTAGTGGAACGCTCCGTGGTCTTGCTTGTGATGTCACGCTTCAGGCAGGAGATGCGGGTACGAATCCGGTGCAGACCATGTACCAATAAGATGAGTACCTAATTAACATTTACAAAAAGGTATGCACAAAGGCGAGCTTATCTCTAAAAAGAGATTTCTTCCAGCAAACCTAGGTATTACAGGAACAAACAGATACAGAGAGGGAAGTCAGTGCACAATAAATGACTAAATAAATATACTTCAAACATAATATACTCATACTCATACTCATATAATAAGTATACCAAAAATACTACATTACAAGTCATATACAATACTATATTTTATAAAGTCAATTTGTGCAAAAAAAAGACAGCATTTGATGGCACTTTTACATGACGTCACTCTGTCGTTATTTAATAGAACTCAGGAACAAAAGTTCCGTTTTGACAGTTAATAAAAAAAAAAAGATACGCGTGTAGCACCGTACACGTGTTAGAAGTAAAACTTCTGTAGCTAGATCATTAAGTGGTACCTATACTATACACCTATACCTACCTATACTAAAAGAGATTTAAATTTCCAATTTTGAGATCCAATCTCTGTTTCAAGTTACTTTTAAGTTTCAGACGTCCGATTATTTGAAATTATTTTATACTTGTACTTACTTTTAATACGTCATGTCATTTATTTCCCACCATTCCTTATCTACAATTTGTCGCGCCCATGGTGATATACTTAACTCATTCAATAGTGTCACTACTATTTGCATCTCGCTCAGATTATATACCATCTGACGTCACGTCTTTAAGCCGTCTCGCTCAAATGTATGCATTGCTTTGCTTGTTTTAGAAATCCATATCGACCCGTGTGACATTGATGAAACTCTTTTCTTACAAACTGTATGGATCGCATCGCACAGCTGTCAAACATAAGTTCCGGTTCCAACAAAGAGGTTGAACGAAGTAGTTTTTGGTCACGTCACTGGTTTTGTTTATCCCAGCCAGCGGCGGCGGCGGCGGCGGCGCCATCTTGGCCATACCGGAAATCAAGAACTCGTGGAAGAATGCTTAAAATAATTTTTATTTGTTAACGTTTCATCAGGTTTTTCTCTCACTAATTAACATTCTTTATTGTACGAATGTATTATTATCTTATCTGATTAGTTAAAAACCGTATTGAAAATAGTTGCGGTTTTAAAAGTCTTCAGCCGACCCTGACGTCACCGATTCCAATTTCCGTTACATTTCTTAGCCACTCGTGATAGCACCCGGCTAGTATCAATTGAAAAGCAAATATATGAATAACCCACAGTTGAGAGGTTAAATAAATTTTACCCCCGTGCCCCAAGAAGTTTTACTTCAAAAATACTAGCAGTACGCAAGCCCAGTGAGCACAACTTTTACCCAATAGCGCTATTACTATTACTTATTCTGTGCCAATAGGTACCTCTTTTGCACGTATCATGATTTCATAACATAACACCACGATGTTATTAGGCGCGTGGCTGTTACCTGTGTTATGTTGGCTATTTAGTCAACTTCGATCATCCACCTGAACCAAGTTGCATTGCAGGGCCTAGCTCCATACTAATTGTTACACCACCTGAACCAAGTTGCATTGCAGGGCCTGGCTCCATACTAATTGTTACACCACCTGAACCAAGTTGCATTGCAGAGCCTGGCTCCATACTAATTGTTACACCACCTGAACCAAGTTGCATTGCAGGGCCTGGCTCCATACTAATTGTTACACCACCTGAACCAAGTTGCATTGCAGGGCCTGGCTCCATACTAATTGTTACACCACCTGATCCAAGTTGCATTGCAGGGCCTGGCTCCATACTAATTGTTACACCACCTGAACCAAGTTGCATTGCAGGGTCTGGCTCCATACTAATTGTTACACCACCTGAACCAAGTTGCATTGCAGGGCCTGGCTCCATACTAATTGTTACACCACCTGAACCAAGTTGCATTGCAGGGCCTGGCTCCATACTAATTGTTACACCACCTGAACCAAGTTGCATTGCAGGGCCTGGCTCCATACTAATTGTTACACCACCTGAACCAAGTTGCATTGCAGGGCCTGGCTCCATACTAATTGTTACACCACCTGAACCAAGTTGCATTGCAGGGCCTGGCTCCATACTAATTGTTACACCACCTGAACCAAGTTGCATTGCAGGGCCTGGCTCCATACTAATTGTTACACCACCTGAACCAAGTTGCATTGCAGGGCCTGGCTCCATACTAATTGTTACACCACCTGAACCAAGTTGCATTGCAGGGCCTGGCTCCATACTAATTGTTACACCACCTGAACCAAGTTGCATTGCAGGGCCTGGCTCCATACTAATTGTTACACCACCTGAACCAAGTTGCATTGCAGGGCCTGGCTCCATACTAATTGTTACACCACCTGAACCAAGTTGCATTGCAGGGCCTGGCTCCATACTAATTGTTACACCACCTGAACCAAGTTGCATTGCAGGGCCTGGCTCCATACTAATTGTTACACCACCTGAACCAAGTTGCATTGCAGGGCCTGGCTCCATACTAATTGTTACACCACCTGAACCAAGTTGCATTGCAGGGCCTGGCTCCATACTAATTGTTACACCACCTGAACCAAGTTGCATTGCAGGGCCTGGCTCCATACTAATTGTTAGACACAAACGTATCGTATTGTAGTAGCTATACACTCACTCCACGGGTTGCATAGTGGAGATTATTAATTAGCGTATGTACAATCTGCTATTGGCACGTATCATGTCATTTGACAATGTGCTGTAGGTAGGCTTAATGGTGGTATGACACGTAAGACAGGTATCTAAGTACCTACCTATCTATTGTTTGAATATTCTATTGTTGGGATATTGTATTGCTGAAGATAACAGTGAATACTCGTGTGAACCTTTCGCTCAAGTGTGTGGGTTGTTTGGCTGTCAATGAGGCGATTTGTTTTTAATCTAGCAGCAATAAGAAAGAAGATAAGCTCGCCTTTGTACATATTTTTTCTATCTTAAGCTATTTTTACTGTCATGCATGTGAGTACAATAAAGAAATTACGAAATTACGAAAGAACTAAGTATGAGGTAAGTGAGTACTCGTAAGTAGATTTAGTTTTTATCTTTGGGAGGCAGGGACCAAATATGTAAACCCTGTTTTTTTTCACAATAAATTATTCTTATTCTTCTCATTTAGAACATCAGTAAAAAAATTGAGTACCGTTCTCTCATTTCTCAGATAACGTTTATCTGATGCTTTTGACATTTCACACGTAAAAAAACTGGCAAAAAAAGTTATCTGACTGTTTAACTGTATCTTGAGAGACCCGGGCAATCTAATTTCATGAACAACCATAGAGTAAATTGTAAGTGACAACTTCCCCCCCTTGGCCATATCGCACCGGACAACACAACACTAGAAAAATATAGTCCAAAGAGTTAGTAAAGTGCCGGCCGGAACCATTTCATATTCGTGCAGGTGCTATTTAGCATGTGAGTGTGAGCACATTACCAGCTGCAACACTATTCTATTCTATTCGGTAGTCTGTAGTACAGCTGTTCCGTACAACTGGGACGCGCGGGGCACACACAACTCTCCGGGTGGTATTTGTTTCATTCCTTTCGCTGCGTTCGTGTGTGGAGGTGGCCTGACCTGCTTTTTAGATACAGGTTACTTACATACAACTAACTTAAGTGTACTGCTGAAAAAAATATACGCGTGTAGCACCGTACACGTGTTAGAAGTAAAACTTCTGTAGCTAGATCATTAAGTGGTACCTATACTATACACCTATACCTACCTATACTAAAAGAGATTTAAATTTCCAATTTGAGATCCAATCTCTGCTTCAAGTTACTTTTAAGTTTCAGACGTCCGATTATTTGAAATTATTTTATACTTGTACTTACTTTTAATACGTCATGTCATTTATTTCCCACCATTCCTTATCTACAATTTGTCGCGCTCGTGGTGATATACTTAACTCATTCAATAGTGTCACTACGTCACTACTATTTGCATCTCGCTCAGATTATATACCATCTGACGTCACGTCTTTAAGCCGTCTCGCTCAAATGTATGCATTGCTTTGCTTGTTTTAGAAATCCATATCGACCCGTGTGACATTGATGAAACTCTTTT
>OY735271.1:9857638-9925234 GCA_963457715.1 Argyresthia albistria | reverse complement strand
GGGGTTGTTAAGGATGCCATTCTGAACAACTAACACTATGGAACCGATTTAAGAGTTGCTCTGATCAAATCGGTTTCATAGTGAAAGTTGCTCAGAGTTATGTCCCTAACAACCCCCAAAAATATGACTACACTTTTCTGTTACATCCTGTATTACAAATAAGACGTGATTTTTAGGGTTCCGTACCCTGACTGAAAATCAGCGCTGAAGGCTTGGCCTTCAGCATATCGCTGAGTCAGTTGCCATTTATAATGACAGTGACACACCACGACCGTCACTCATGTGTTGATGATATTAACTTTCTGTTTTTGGTTTCTTTTGTCTAACTGTAATCTGTTCACTGTCCTTGTAATAAACGTTTCTTTCTTTCTTTTATACTTATACTTACTTTATACTTTATAATTTATTGCACAAAAACAGAATACAGACACTTAATAATGAAAAAAACATGTACAAAGGCGAGCTTATCTCTAATAAGAGATATCTTCCAGCAAACCTAGGATGGACAGGATTAATTAACAAAAGAAAGTTTCTTTCTTTCGAAGGGTGCCAAACGGGACCTTTACCAAGTCTCCTGCCGATGTAAATGACCATGATGATGAGTCGGAGCCAATTACGCAGGAGACTCGGGAGATGCAGATCAGTGAAGGTAGCAGGAAAAATTACGCATCGAAAAAACATTCGAATTTAAATGTCAGTGGCTCTTATGTACAATGCCTTAAGGTTTATTTCATCTGATCTCGATCTGGTAAATATTCCTGCTTGTCCCACAGATTTTAGCATTCTGGGGCGCGGGCTTACAGGGGGGGTGGGCAGTTTCACAGTCTTCCAACGATCTTTTGGCACGTGACGTTTACAGGAAGGCACCACTTCTACTCAACATAGTGCAACGAACCTGCCAAAAAGCGTTAGTTCCGCCTTTCGCCGCAAGCAAACCAGTGCCTGTAGACAATATTAAACGCTGACATTTGAAATCGCTACGTGACGTCACCTTAGCGAAGCCAAATGTCAAATCGCATACATAAAAAGTTATCATTTCGTTTCGCTAGCGTTAGCGTTTAACTTTGTCTAGGGGGCAGGACCGTTGGAAAGCTGTAAACTGCCTCAACACAACTCAGTACCTCGGTCCGCGTCCACCGGCGCGAGTTGTCCGTGTACTCGTAGATGAACACCTTCCCGCCGAGCGCGGGCGCCGCCTTGTCGCTGCTCGCGAGCGCCGCGTGCGTGCTCGGCTCGTCTATACCCACCGCGAGCATCGGAGGGTGCACTCTGAGGACGTTTTTGTACATGTTGCAGTCAGAACTCTTAATCACTCAAAACTAGTAGTAGTTAAGTGTCTGATTTAACCAACTAACTGCGACATAAATTTAGTCAAAAGTGCTATTGACCAGAGGCTGGCAGTCAAAAGCAGTTTTAACCGATTTTCTTAGTTAAAACTAGTTTTGACTGATTAAGAGTTCTGACTGCAACACATACATATTACAGAGAAGATATTTGTAGCTCATTAATGCCCCCACCGAGGGACACAGGCCTCTATCCGGATACGAGTAAGATTGAGCCATACTCCACCACGCTGGCTCAGTGCGGGTTGATGGAGGGGTGTCGGGCTAGTGGCCAACCTGACTGTCAGAAGTTTCTACCATATTAGGGGCCTCTGATGGCCATAAGTGCCGTTTCACACATTCAAACGATTGCCCAGCAAATTACGCTGGTACGTATGAAAGCGTACGTACATGGCTATATTATATACTGCACCACACCGGTTAGCCGGCAACCGGTATGTGTAAAAAATCGGTCAAGTGCGGGTCGGAATCGCACACGAAGGGTAGCGTACTATCGTATAACAAAACTTGAGCACACAAAACAAAACAAAAATAAAAATAAATATTATTGCCCTCACGAGGATTTGAACTCATGATCTAAGGATTGAGAGCTTACGTCATACCCGCTGAGCTACCTCAACGATGTAGGTCGATGCGAAATATACCATCATATTGAAATGCGTGGGTGTATCAAAACAAGTCTCTTGTACGGGGACCCCCTTTAACTTGTAATATCTCTCATAATTCAGTATTTGTTGTTGTTGCGGCAACAGATATACACATTCTGTGAAAATTTCGACTTTCTAGCTATTACGGACCCGATGACGGACAGACGGACAGCGTGGGCTTGTATCTTGTATCTTCTGTAAGGGGGCTGAAGTGCCTGCACGTGGCCCACATGTGCGGGGCCTTTGTGCATGTCCCCTTCTCCCTCTCTCTCATCTCAGCCAACAACCCAACTCCTCCACAAGTTGGAGTAGGAGGCCTGGATGTTCAAGGAGCTCCCGGGTCAACAGCGTGGGCTTAGTAATAGGGTCCCGTTTGGCACCCTTCGGGTACGGTACCCTGAGAAGCAATAACGACTACTAACACCGAGTAGAGATTGTAGCCGGGACCTACAGATTAACGTGTCATCTGAAACACGGAAGTGCCCGAAACAAATGAAGAGAAGATATACATATATAACACAACTAATACAGAGAAGTTATGCACAAAGGCAAGCGTACGTAACGTATCGTACAGTACGTAAGTTGCACAGGCAATTTTCCGAGCAAACAATTGCCCGGCAACTCTAATTGCGCAATCTGGAGCGATTGTTTCCGCGATATTGCTTGTAACTGCTCCATATACTTGATTACTTGCTCCATATACACATGTATTCCATATTCCTCCATATGGTGTGGCGGTATGTATCTACAACATTGTTGCATAAAATTGCTTGATGAAGCTATGAGTGGCGTGACGTCATGATTTTTTGAATATGGATATAGTATACGAATTTCAGGGCCGTCTTTTTTTTTACCTTAGCCGGGATTCGAACTGGGAGAAATATTTGACCTCACAGGCTATGGTATATGGATATCTGTATAGAGATAAGAGCTCTATTCATTTACTGAGGAATTGAGGATTGAAAAGTATAATGTAGTAAACAAACAAACCAACCAACCAACCTTGATAATGTCGGGTTCCAAGATAAACTACTGACAGACACTTTGGTGGGTATCTCATGTTGAAGAGTCCATTGTGCCAAGTTCATAACATCCGGAGCTTCGTATATTCTGAAAAATATATTCAACATAATAACTTTTACCTTATTCCCATGTATGGGCGACGCAATTTACCAACACGAAAACAACATTTGGGGGTCGCTAAATAGGCAAACAATTTATTGTTGTATTTTGTTTATTTAGCTTTCAAATTAAGGGTCAAGGCTGGTGCCTTTCAGAAGGATATTAATGGGCTACATTCCTAATTTTATTGATCAGTTTGCTTGCTCGCATAAGGACATTCAGGCCAAACTAATAATAGCAAACAAAAATAACAAACAAACATTTTCATACAGGCACACACATACCCTGTGTTGTGGAAACCAGAAACAGCGACATCACAAACATGTAATCCAAGACATAGGGTTTTTTTTGTCCCAGCCGGGATTTGATCCCGGGACCTCTCGCATGGTAGGCAGAGATTGACAGAGGTAGACTAACAAACAATAGATGTGGTAGCGAGAGGGCCTTACAACATAATTCTCAATCTGCTACTGACCTAATAATGCCATCAGCGGAACATGTGACTAGCAGTAGGCCTAAGTGCTTGGGACCGAACTTGACATCTGTGACTGAGGTCCGGGAGTCTACCAGGTTGGAGCGCTTCACCCACTGACGCAGGCTCTGGCCGGTGCCCGGGACTGTGGTGTCGCCTGATGTTGCAAAAACAATTCACAATTTGAAATATAACTTAGAACTTTAGTGGGCTACGTTTTATAAGTGTAACCAGTTACCCCCAGGAGTATGGCCAGGGATATGGTGGGTCTGCAGGGGAAATTTGGAGGTAAATAATCCTCCAAATTTTAGGTTTTGAAACTAGGCAACAAATATCATCATGTAACATAGTCACTCTTTTGCCCATATACCTACATAGAGTGGCAGAAGGCACAAAATGGTTTCAACTTTTAGGCAGTTATCAATACTTCATTATGAAAATTATAAGCCCTATAATATGCTCACCAACTTCTTCCCAAATAGCAGCAGTTCTGTCAAAGGAGCATGTGGCAATGACTTGTCCGAACTCGGGGTGAGCCCATGTGACCTTCCACACGGAGCCGTGATGTGCCTTCCAGCTTGATGAGAGCTTCCATTCACACTGAGCATCTGTGTCCCAGATCTGAAAATGTTGAAGTCAGGTTAGGGTCAAATAGGAATAGACGAAGAACAATTATTATAGGTGATAGATATTCATCTATCAGCGAACATTTGCTTGGGTAGGCTTTAGAATGCACTTAATATATTTTACGTTTAGTCCCATCCCTACCTACCTTTTCCCATCCTTGGCTCAAATAGCGGCCATCATTACGAATCCGTGCGCGCCCAAGAAAACATCCTCTTTGGGACAAAACAGTGAAAACGGTCGAGTGCTCGCGCCGAATAGCCTCCCGTGGAGCATAAGCCACTGTCGTTACGGTTCGTGGTCAAATCAGCAAGAAGCATCAAGCCTTCTTCAATCAGCTAATTGGTGGACGTCGGAGACCGCGCGGTCTGAAGTCGGAGAACCAGCGACAACGAAGTAAGCCGTGCCATCCTTTATCCCACACCACCAATAGGACATAAGTACTATCACATTTACCACATACATAAATATATGACGTTTTAGTTTTAACGTTCGAGACAGTTTGATGCATTCAGATGCTCATCTTGACCTTGAATAAATAAATTGGTGGAATATCCCAGTTTAAAGTTAGAACGTCATATTATCAAAAGTACACCTTCTATAACCAACTGTGTCAGGGACTGAGAGCTTACTGGTGGCATGTACCGAAAGAGCGCAGCCTTAGGCCCGTATGTAGTGTACAAACTGAGAAACCTGCAAGTTTATTGTACGAAAGATAACCTCTTAGGTACCTTCACATACTGATCGCTGGAGCAAGTGGCCATTCTCTCTCCGTAGAAGTCGTAGGCGACATCGTGAATGAGGTCCTTGTGGTCAGCGTTTATTGTTTGGGCTTCAAACATCTTTGTTGATGAGGCTTCGGTCATATTTAGCAAATTAGCAATCAATCAAACAAAAATATGAGGAACAAACACAGACTATATATAGCAAACACAGAACACAATTACTCTGATGAGCAATATATTTTCACTTCACAACACACACACACAGCACAGCATTTGTACCACAGAACACAATTACTCTGACGAGTTTTTGCTGAGAGTTTTTGTAATTTTGCCAGTAGTGAGAGTGATGGATGACAGTTTGACAGTTGATGACAGTTCTCAATGAACAATAACTATGGTAGGTATAGCTTGTAGGAGGCGCCGCCACAGGAACACCAAGTCTCAGAACAATAACTAAAGCACCAAGTTATACTAGACAATTGATAACCTTTCAAAAAAAAATAGCAGCTGGTTTTATTATCTCATACGAAAATAGATGGGAAACGATGGGACCCGTATTTTTATTTCAGTGTTTATTCTTATTTTTAAGTTATAATTCAAGATTTTTAGAGTTACTCATTCTAAAAGGGCGTAAGTACAATGTCAGGATTATAAAACGTTGAACTTTTGCCCGTCATTGCATCAATAAAAAATTAAAATGTCATTATTCTGTCATAATATCACCCCCTGTTCCGAGTCACGCCAAAATCAATTACAGTCCGAGTCAGTTTTGGGCTTTTGGCGATACAAAACGATGGCATCTTAGACGATGTGTTCGATTATGGCGCTGACGGCGATGTCGCGGAACGCACTGTCAATATGTGTAAATACTCTTTTGTTGTTGTGCAACTTCGTGACAAGTTGACAACCAGCAGTGACAAAATTTAGATGACAGATGATGACTGACAGTTGCTTTTTTATTTATATCTAGCCTGTGGAACACATGCCATAAATCCTGACATTGATAATTTTTACAACATTTCAGTTTTTATTATTTTACTCTTAAATTACTGATCTAAAAATTCTGAAAAAAATATCTAAGAGCTCAGAACACTTAAATCTCGAAATGGTTTTCTAATTTTAGTACCTTATCAAAATGAAAGGATGTCAATTATCTCAGAACGAACAAACAATACTGTATGACGTATAAAAAGCCGATTTTTGCGTTTTGGTGACAAATACTGGAAATTTCAACTTAATTTTCCGGAAAACCTACGCATTTTCTCACAAAAAGAAAAGCACTTTGGTGAGGAAAGTGACCACCAACCTGTGCCACCAACACCTTTTTAAAATCAAATTAGGGATGATGAACGATATAAAAGCCATCCCCCATGTTTTGTCTACGGCATCTGTTGGCAGCTTTCAGAACTATTTTAGGGTTCAGAAAATCGCGTAGGTACCTAGGTATTGTTAGCACCTACACGAGACAGAGCGTGAACGCACCTTTTTAAAAAAAAAAGGAAGGACGGCGCCATCTATGGTCGAGCGGACTAGTTGAGTGAGAGAAGAAGAAAACGGTATTGTATGTGGCAGGGGTGTTTGGATCTGAATTTTACAGGAAGGAAGTGTTAGGTAGGTATATGATAAATGCTAAAGAGCAATACAGTTTGAATAATCCACCTACGTGTTTTAGTACTACCCAAGCTCCTTGGTAAGTAATCCGTAGTTTCAATACTTCAGAAGTGGGATGCCGAACAACGCGGATATTCGAGGTATGTTTTTATTGTTAATTTCTTTTTCACTGCCTGGTTCGTCCTGAAGAAACTTACAAACCGACAGGCCAACGTATCCTGATGAAAAGAACCAAGGTAGACACTGCTATTGTGTCTGGATTAAGCTTGAAACATGAATGCCGGTTATTGCATCATTGATATGATATCTGACATGCTGGGGCACCTTCGATGGGCTTTAGAAGGTTATATTGTAAAGAAAAGCATGTCTCCACACCACTATCTTTTGATTGGGATAGACAACATGATTTAGACTACCAACTTGGAACAATTGTGAGGGTCACATTTTTGGACATGCATATTTATCTCGCTGTATGATTTTATCATGAGAAAGACCTCAGAATAGATCTCTGTTTAACTTATTGATTGAAATCAGAATCCTTAAACCATGCTTTATAAATAAAAATGTAATCAAAAATACTGAAATAAAATGAAAAATTTGAACAGATTTACCGTTCAAACAATTACTTCCTACAATTTGGAATCTAGATTTTATGTTTATGTACCTACACTAGATTTATCAATACACATTCTTACTAATCTAGCCTGGTAAGTACAGTTGACACAAGCATGCAATGATGCAAGTAGACGAGTAGGTATGCATAACTGACTTGTCCAAGTCAAATGCAACTATACTTAACTAGGAAAACAAATAAATTCAAATGTTAATTGATTATCTACTCAAGTATTGGGGCTATATCTAGCTAGACAAGCTTGTTGAAGCTTCACATCTAGATAAATACCGACTGACACTGAAAATTACCTAATCAGATGTGTTCATGGTAAGAAAGATACCTACCTACCACCTTTGAATAATTTAATCTATGGATATGGATGAAATTATTCAGAGATATCATAAATTTGGTATGTGAGATTTTTGATCATTACTGAACATTAGAATGCAGTAAGTATAGGAAGTTCAGAATAAGTCATTCTATTAAGTCAAACTAAAACACATGATGTATATGACATGTTAATTATATCAATCAAATTGTGTGACTACTGTCTAACTAAAATATAATTTTGAGGCACTATCTATCCATATCATTTTTCTTTTGTTGTTTGCACTGACATAAGGTGCCAATAAATATGTATTACCTGCAAAATCTGGTAGGTCTTCAGCGTGCAGAAGAAAATATTTTTTTTAAGACATTCCATCACAAAATATCTCCAAATCAGACCTTGACTATCCCTTCACCATAGGTCAAGCTTATATAATATATACATATGTCATCATTTTATCATAACTCAAAAACTATATGCACTATCCCGACCCCAAAAGTACCAGAAATAAAATGATACACAAGTGCTTATACAGTGTGTATCGATAACGATACACATGGCGCTGAATGTGCTAGACTAATCAAAAATATGACAAAGTGGATTATACATTCTGTTCAATAATAATAATAATTAATTGATAGAGGTTTAAGCATACATGGAATAAAAAGCAAAACTATCATCATTATAAATACAATTAACACATTCAGTGCCAATCAGATATTGGTCTAAAGTATAATATATATAAATTAATTAAATAAATTATGTTAGAAAGTATTCATAAATTTTGTAAATGGTGTTATGAGATAAAATTACTAACATATCATGTTTTACTTTTCTCTTCCTCTAAACCTTTCCCTGATCCTTACATAATACTTAAATTTTTACAAAATATGTATTATAAAATGAATGGGATTAGGAATACGAAAATTGTCTCAATATGTCAACTAGGTCTGCTTATACACCACCGCCTTTAAAAAGCACAATTAGGATACCTCATAATACTCAATCAACCAAAAGAATGCCTGATAGATCCAGGAGTATTGAACGCAGTAGGAAGAGGAGACGCCAAAGCAGATCTAGAACACATATTTATGGACGACTTACACGAAGGCGTGAAACGTATCGTAGCAGATCGCGTCACTCTTCATCTACATCGTATTCAAGGTCACAGTCGATGGAACACAGAGAGAGGTATAAACGCCGCCGAAACAAACGGAAAACGTTTCGACGCCGCGATGACAGCGTGGATTCTTCTGACGCTTCGACATTAAGTGATTTATCACGATCTTATGCCGAAAGAGACCATTCACTATCAGAAATATCCACTGAATCATCAGTATCACGCGAGAGTCGAAGTCGACATAGGACACCAGCAAGAAAACGTCAGAGTCGCCGAGAGAGAAGTAATGGCAGACTTAGAACAAAACAGGACCCAAAAAGATATAGGCGTGAAGACTCTGAAGACGGTTCTGACAAGAGTATTTTGAAATCTTTTGCAAGATTGATAAATAAGGGAAGCACTAACTATGAAGCAGCCAAAGTCATACCTAAATTTGACCCCGACAACCTAACAGCCGAAAATTGGATAAAGAAGGTTAACGACGCTGCCACAATTTATGACTGGAATGAAAAAACAACTATCTTCCATGCCCTGTCGAGATTAACAGGCTATGCCAAAAAGTGGCTAGAAGGACTGCATTCCATAAAATTGAATTGGCGGCAATGGCAGCGAAAAATCAAGAAAACCTTTCCGGATGATCGAAACTATACTGACAAATTGACAGAGATGTTGGAGCGCACCAGCAAACGAGAAGAATCAATGGAGGAATATTACCATGACAAACTCAGATTGGTAAGAACTTGCGGGATAAGGGGCCGAAATGCCGTGGACTGTATAATAGGCGGCATCTTTGATAACAACATAAGACTTAACGCTCAAGGAAATAATTACAATAAGCCTTCACAAGTACTGCGATTTCTCCGGAGGATATCAAAGAAAAACTCGACTCTGATGAAGAAGAATGTTCGAAATAATTTCACTACACGTTGGACTGGAATTAACATAACAGTGAACAAACCAACAACAACTCCCTCCAACCAGAAGACTACCAGACCCATATGGTGCTACAATTGCCACGAGTCAGGCCACCGGGTTGATAGCTGCAATAAACCAATTATTAAATGCGGATTCTGTTCAAAAATCGGACATAAAACTAGTGATTGCCGCAAGAAGTCTAATAATAACTCAAACACTGAGTCTGCGCAGAACATTCTGCAAATTAACACAAATGAAAATGGAAATGGCAAGTATTTTAAATCTATTCTGCTGAATAACACACCTCAATCAGCCTACATTGATTTTGGTAGTCAGTGTACATTAATCAGAAATAAAGTAGCTGTATTATTAAATTTATCGTTGGATAAATCACACCTTCCGGTATTAAAGGGCTTCGCACTCGGAACTGCATTACCATATGGTCGAGTTTGTGTGAACATTGTAGTTGACGCTGTAGATGCCGATGTAGAGGCTTATGTAGTGGAAGACGATTTTATAAATACAGATGTTCTAGTGGGTCAATCATTGACAGAATTACCGAGCGTAGTAGTTTATAAAACAAACAACCAACTAACTCTATATTGTGATGACTCTGAGCTAACAAAACTAAAGATATTTAACACGTCGCAAACAACCGTCACCGGGTTTGAATGTATAGATGTATACACAGAATCGCTATATGATGGACTAGTATTCATACCCGGAAACGTGTCAATGGAGAATAACAAGGAATACGCAACACTCCAAGGGCTATATCAATTTACACAGGGCAAGGGGAAATGTATTATTATAAGTCTCTCAGGAAAATCAATCACAATTAACAAGGACCGGTTGATGTCACGCGCAGTAGAACTACCAAAGACGTCCTTTAGACCAGTCGCAACATCAGATCCCTCACAAACTATCCAAACGGTGACTATGGATTCGACTCGAAATAATTTAGCAAATCTGAAGGAACCCATAACATGGAACATGATTAACGTGGGATCTGATCTTACTAATGAAGAAAAGCACCGACTTCTAGTATTAATTAATAAACACAGAGATTGTTTTGCATTTAACATGAATGAATTAGGATTAACATCTGTATCAGAGATGGCGATCAAATTACAAGACGACACACCTGTTATTTACAAACCATACCGGTTGCCATACAGCGAACGCGAAACTGTACGAAAATTAGTCGGAGACTTATTTTCGTACAGTTTCGCGTGGCGACTGGCTAATAACATAATTAGGGAGTCACATTCAGCGTATGCTAGCCCTATAGTCCTGGTACGCAAAAAGAACGACGAATATAGGCTATGTGTTGATTATAGGGCGCTTAACAAAAAGACTATCAAGGATAGCTACCCAATGCCAGTAATTGATGATCAGCTTGATCGCCTGAGCGGGAAATCGCTCTTTACTAGTCTTGATCTAGCATCAGGGTATTATCAAATCCCCGTAGCCGAGAGCTCGAAACCTCTCACAGCGTTTGTTACCCCAGAGGGTCATTACGAGTATAATAGGATGCCGTTTGGTCTCGTAAATGCACCGGCAGTGTTCCAAAGCATGATAAATACAGCCTTAGGTCCAAGGCGGTTTGACTTAGCAGTCCCTTATTTAGATGACCTACTCTTGACTGGAAGCTCTTTCGATGAGATGTATAGAAAGCTGGAAGAGATCTTCGAGTTACTCGCTAATGCTGGCCTGACACTAAACTTGAAAAAATGTCATTTTCTGCAAACTGAGATCGATTATCTAGGTTACGAGATATCTCAAGCGGGGCTTAGACCAGGATCCAAGAAAACAATTGCTGTCGCAGAGTTCCCAAGACCAACAAACGTCCATCAAGTTAGACAATTTGTTGGGCTAGCCAGCTTCTTCCGACGGTTTATTTCTGACTTTGCTAGGATAGCAAGAGCCTTAACTAAGTTAACAAAAAACGACGTTCCTTGGGTATGGAATGACGAACAGGAACTGGCTTTCCAAGACATTAAATCAAAATTAATGACAAGACCAATACTGGCACTTTATAATCCCGACTATGAAACTGAGGTTCACTGTGATGCAAGCAAGAGCGGTATTGGTGGCATACTTCTACAAAGATCCGAAGAGAAAACTCAGTTACGACCAGTGGCTTACTTTAGTCGACAAACATCACGTGAAGAAGAATTCTGGCATTCCTACGAGTTGGAAACAATGGCGGTAGTTATGTCATTAAAGAAGTTTCGTGTGTATTTGATAGGACTGGAATTTAAGGTTGTCACAGACTGTAACGCCTTACGCGCTACGTTTACAAAGAGGGACTTGGTCCCAAAAATTGCACGTTGGTGGTTGATGCTGCAAGAGTACAGATTTACCATTGAGTATCGTCCTGGACACAGCATGCAACACGCGGACGCTCTTAGCAGAAACCCTATATCACCATCAACACCAACTATCGAAAGCGAAGAACTGGAGATTATGAATATTAGGACAGATGATTGGCTCCATACCGTACAAATGACTGACCCACGGCTAAAACATATTAAGACAATATTGACTACAACGAAAGAAGAACTAAAAGACATCACTAATAACTATGTTATTCGGGACGATAAACTATATCGTCGTGCTGGCCGCAAATTGAAATGGGTCGTACCAAGTGGTGCACGCTGGAAAATCTGCCAACTCAACCACGATGATGCTGGACATTTTTCCTTTGATAAGACCTTTGACAAGATCTCAGCAGATTATTGGTTCCCAAAAATGAACAGATTTGTAAAGAAGTATGTAGCTGCGTGCATTAATTGTGCATACAATAAAGAGATCGCGGGAAAACGAACGGGATATTTACATCCAATACCGAAGGTCAACATAATCTTTCATACAATTCATATGGACCACCTTGGTCCATTTATAAAAAGCAAAAGGGGCAACAGCTACATCTTGGCAATAATAGACGGGTTTAGTAAATTTATAATCATCAGAGCAGTCAGAAATACGAAATCTAAGTGCTCGATACAAGTGTTGCAAGAAATGTTCGCGACATTCGGGTGTCCCAAAATAATAATTTCAGATCAGGGATCTAGTTTTACATCAGTCGAATTTAAGAACTTCGTGAACTCAATTGGAGTAAAACACGTCTTAAATGCTGTTGCTACACCTCGTGCGAATGGACAAATAGAACGATATAACAGGACTATTTTAAATAGCTTAGCCTCTATGAACCATGGTTTAAATGAAAAAGATTGGGATACAAATTTACAAAAATTGCAATGGAGCCTGAACAACATGAAAAACAGAAGTACAGGTAAATCACCCGCAGAAGTTGTATTTGGAGAAAATACAACAAGTGAAAAAGAAAACATATTAAAGAGTGCAATAGAACAGCGGGAAGAAATGAGTGAAACAAAAAGAAAGGAACTGCGAGAAATGGTAGGAAAGCATATACAAAAACAACAAATAAAGATGAAAGAGGTCTATGACAAAACAAGGGCACCAACAAAACAATTTAAACATGGCGAACTTGTCATGATACCTAACCATAACCCAGAGAAGGGTAAAAGCAAGAAACTTGCCCCTAAATTTCGTGGACCTTTTAAAATCACCGCTGTGTTAGACAAGGACAGGTATGAGGTCTCAAGTATCGAGGGACACTCACGGTGAAAATATTCAAATATATTCCCGGCAGATCATTTAAAAGCCTGGGTGACAATGCAAGGCTCACCTATCACTAGTGACGAAGATAATAGTAACGAGTGATAAAACCATAATTAGATGCGAGACATCAAACAAAAGTACTGTACTTATGAGTCCCTATTTCCCCTTTAATTCATTTTCAGCTTAGATGTACCTAGCAAAATGAAGCGTTAATAAAGTGAAGACAATTTGAAGGAGCTACAAATATGGTAATGAAAAACAACTACAAAAATGTATCATACTCGTGGATACATCTACAAAAGCGAATAACAAGAGATCAGAGAAAATAAACAATTACCGGTGAGTAGATATTATATGAGTGAGTGTTGTCTGTTGAGTTGAGGTATATGAGAGTTCGTACCCTACCTGCAATAAATCACATTTTAAGGGTTACATGAGAGTTCGTACCCTACAATAAATCACATCTTGAGGGTTACATGAGAGTTCGTACCCTACAATAAATCACATCTTGAGGGTTACATGAGAGTTCGTACCCTACAATAAACCACATCTTGAGGGTTACATGAGAGTTCGTACCCTACAATAAATCACATCTTGAGGGTTACATGAGAGTTCGTACCCTACAATAAACCACATCTTGAGGGTTACATGAGAGTTCGTACCCTACAATAAATCACATCTTGAGGGTTACATGAGAGTTCGTACCCTACAATTAATCACATCTTGAGGGTTACATGAGAGTTCGTACCCTACAATAAATCACATCTTGAGGGGTACATGAGAGTTCGTACCCTACAATAAACCACATCTTGAGGGTTACATGAGAGTTCGTACCCTACAATTATCCACATTTAGAGTTTAAGAAAAACTTACTATTTTGTTTTCTGATTACAGGCTGGCCTGATCTACGACTTCCACATGAATAAGTGATCCTTCGAGCAGAGTTTTTCTCGTAGTGTCCATTCTACCACAACGTCGTTTGGCTGTCGGAACTGATACCTACCAAGTTTGAAACGCAAGATCCACAAACTTTCATTGTTGACTTATCTTGATTTTATTATTATTTTTGTATTATGATCACTTAAATAGTAAGACTGATTACCGTAATATGTGCCAAAAATTGTCATGTAAGACTCATTTTTAGATTAGATGTCAACTTATTGAAAACAGTGTTAGATACATATATTCATGAAAAGAAATTTGCTCTTACTCTGTATGAATATCCTAAAGTTTTGTCATAAGTATAATTCCGCCCAATCGTTTCGAGTTTGATATTATGATTGTGATATGATTATTATTTTACTTTTATATACTTACTGATGATTTGTTGATTGTTAATTCAAGTTGAATCGTAGTTTATTTGCGTATGAGGACATACGGTGTTGTGCAGAACGGCCGACCATAGATGGTAGAAATGAGGACATTCTACTCTACAGAATGGCCGACTGTTAGCACCTACACGAGACAGAGCGTGAACGCACCTTTTTAAAAAAAAAAGGAAGGACGGCGCCATCTATGGTCGAGCGGACTAGTTGAGTGAGAGAAGAAGAAAACGGTATTGTATGTGGCAGGGGTGTTTGGATCTGAATTTTACAGGAAGGAAGTGTTAGGTAGGTATATGATAAATGCTAAAGAGCAATACAGTTTGAATAATCCACCTACGTGTTTTAGTACTACCCAAGCTCCTTGGTAAGTAATCCGTAGTTTCAATAGTATATACCTATACCTATTGTTAAACCGACACTTCCCAAAGGAGGGATGTTTTTCTTATGTATGTGCTCCGATAGCGCCGAGACGGATAGACCGATTTGGAATAAATTTTTTTGCTGAGGGACCACAACAAAATCGGCCCAGGAGCGAGATGCATGGAAACGGGGAAGAGAGGCCTTTGCCCAGCAGTGGGATGCTATAGGCTAATAGGTAATAATAATAATAAAGAAAGGTTTTTACCTTCCCATTCTTACTATGGACCACCAGGTCAGGATCAGATGATGGGATCCTTGAGAAATCAAGGGAACTCTTCAAATATTATAGGCAGACCTATAGTGATTTTTGTGTTTCTAGTAATAACTCGTGCATTTACTCACGGTAAGGATAATATTGTGATGCGCAACTGCTGAAGACCACATAAGGCCACCAGAGCTGCTCAATACTAGGTACAAATACAATGCGTGGCTGACGGGCAACGCATAGCCTAAACCGCTGGACCTAGAGCCATGAAACTTTGTACAGAGGTTCCTTAGTAGCGTGGGGTACTGAGATGAGATTTGACAAAATTAAGTCCCCAAGGGAGGGGGGGGGGGGGGATAAGGGGTTACAGTTTATATTAAACTCAATCTAATCAAATAGGGTTTGTGTAGTCGGTTTTTTCTAAAGTTTACTTTTTGTTTTAATTATTTCTTACGAAGTTGTTGTTCTGTCGATGCAGCGGGCGTGAAAGATCCTCCCTATCGTATCGAATCCAACCATTCTGCTAAAGTCTGTGCCATTCCGTCTGTCTTTGCCTGCCTGCCAAGTGCCAGTGCCAAACTGCCAACAGATGTCTTCAACGCGTCACTATAGGAATTAGTAGGTAACTCAATAATTTATTAATAAAATTTATTTCCTTCCCAATTGAATGGTTATTGAAAAGGGTATAAGTTGAAGAATTTATGTTATACAGGGTGAAAAATTTATATTATAGAGCTTATTTATTACATTACGCTGTCGGCAGGGCACGATTTGTATAGACGTCTCACTCATATGGAACGACTAGAAAGAGACAGTGAGTCAGACAGGGCCCTGCCGACAGCGTAGTCTAATAGGCCCATATAACCCAAATGTTACTACCGATCGTTAAAACGATCAATTTTGTTTCATAGGATTTGAAACATCTTAAAGTGTTAAATATCAAAATCACGATCCAATTAAAAAAAAACCAGTAACATTTGGGATAATGGACTCCATTCCACTGAACCATTTATGAGTATTATTACATACGTTTTCTAAAACCTCTCTGATTCATGGAAACCAGATGGAAACCCAAAATAAGTTTAACACGGTTAAAGGAATTAGTAATAGTAACTCAATAATTTATTAATAATTTATTTCCTTCAGTTGAAAATTTTATATTATATTTATATGTATAGGACATACGACTTCCATTCCACTGAACCATGTAGTGTAGGTATTATTACATACCTACATTTTCTAAAACCTCTCTGATTCATGGAAACCCAAAATAAGTATAATATGGTTTTATTTTATAGTTTATCTACACTCTCATACCATGCCATGTCATAAAGTTCGAATTACAAACTTGAAAACTAACTAATTCATAATGAAAAGTACTTTAAAAAAGCAATACCATAATCTAATTAAAAAATATATAATACTGCTTCTCGAACAAAAATAATGATATACTTAAAGAAATCATTTTTTCCATTACGATACAGTTGTAGTCTTCCAACAATATTTTGGCTGATTACCAGGGAGGCGCTAGCTCCACGCAACTTTTTGATACTTAGAGGCAGGCAGATTCAAACAAAGAGGTTCATTGATCTGAGGTTTGTTTGATACTGTGGCCCATGCTCGTAAAGGGAGTATAGTATAGAGATGGCACATCGTCAGAAAAAAAAAGAAAAGAAAGAGATGACATAATACAAATCATTTTTGTGAAAGCGAGAAACAATAACGATCACCTGTCCCTTACCCGCGTATGCGTTTTTGTTGTTGGCAAATGCTTGTTTGCTCTTGTTTTGACAGATGAGTGGCAGAAAATGTCTGATTTTGAACCTTATGCTTATTGAGAACCAACTCTACGTCCATTTCAAAGGTGTACGCATGCACTCCGTCTATTCCTTTCTCTGTCTACGCCCATGCTCCTCGCATGCGCTGTTAGTGGTACAGTGCTACATGGATGATTTGACACGTGGCCAAGGGTCGGAACTAACGCAATCAATCCAATCTATTAATCAAAGATAATATTACGTAATGCTATCAATGTTGCAGTGGCGCCCCCCTGTCAGTGTCATCATATGGGCCTATTAGACTACGCTGCCGCTGTCGGCAGGGCCCTGTCTGACTCACTGTCTCTTTCTAGTCGTTCCATCAGAGTGAGACGTCAACAAAATATTTGTAAGAATTACAATAAAAAACAGCGGCCGGCCACAAGAAACAACACCACTCAAACCAACGCGTGAACTGAATGAATTCTATCATTATTATTTATTTTTCAACGTTGAGAACTTGAGATTGTTTGATTCAATTGTTTAATAGAAGCTTAGTTCAGTGGGAGCAAGATGGCATTCATTCCTTACGTACAAATGCATTGGTATGAAAGAAACAAAAGGTTTCCGTCAATGTGTCGTCGCGCGAAAAGCCAAAGTGAGTCTGGGATGGTAGAGTATCCCAGACTCATACGGCAAAAAAAACCGGGGATGCGGCGGCATCCCAGACTACCTCAAACGGATATTGGATCGGGTAGGTGCATTAAGTATACTTATTACTTTTAGAACACCTGGGTGAATTAAGTTTACTTTTAGTACGCTGTCTACTTTTCTACTTCTACTACTTTTAGTAAACTTAATTCACCTTGTTCACCTGAGATAAGTATGAGTTAAGTTTTGTACTTAATTCACCCAGGTGTTTAAAGTATACTTAATGCACCTAGGTGAATTAACCCCAGCTATAAACTACTTACATCATGATAGAATTTCATTTCAACACCTACTTTTAAAAACACTGCAGTCTTATTAATTTTACATATAAGTATAAGTAGATACAATACAACAGAATCAGAATATTTTTTTTTAGAAAAGCAACATAGGCACTTTCTTTTGTGACATCCTCATGAATACCATACCTCATACCATATAGCAATGTAATTGCTTCTATTATGTGCTATCTTCAAAATTGATTAATTAGTAACATTATGGCTTTTATTCTGACCAGAGAACACTGAGATAAATTGATATATTTATATTGTACTTTTTTGGCACTATTAGCAAGTTTTGTTATTAACTATGTCATGGCAAAATTGTTTCAAAATATCAACCTCCAGCGCAAGTTTCCTGTTGATCTCTACGAGAGCATTTTGATTCTGCACCAAAGTTTGTATTTGGTCATTCATGCCAGTCAGTTGTTTCTCCAAAAACAACTTCTGCTTGGTTAGAGCCATCATTACATGTAGGAAATGGTTTCTGTTGTCACTGGCGACATCTGCCATAGTAAGTTTCACAAAGTCTTTCATGTCTTCAACTGTTTTCGAATCAACTTTACTCGGGGACATTTGGAGATGCCCATTTGATTGGACTTGCTTGATATTTGACAAATTCAGGGCTGACCCGTTGCATTCTTCTGAAATACCGTTGGTGATACAGTTTGGTGAAGGTAAGTGAATGTTGTCTGAAGTTCTGCTGTTCAAAGGAGTAGATGCTTTACTGATGTTCCTCTCAGCATCCAGCTGGCGATATCTCAACTCATGTTTGTCACTTTTCCTTTCAAAATCAATGGTCCTGTTGCCCACTTCATCCAGTTCGTTGTTAGACTTATCCAAGCCCAGCATCACTAGGAAAGAATCAGCCTTGGTGTCGACTGCTTGACTAGACAAGTCTAAATTACTTGTGGCCGGGGAATCATTGATGAAAAACATGTCTGACGTTCTCTGTTTGACTGGTGAGTGAGACTTCATAGGAGAAAAGTTTTCAGTGTCCTCACGTAAGCTTATTTCTGTAGATAATGTCTTCTTTCTAATTGGCTGGAATGATACCTTACACACTTCTTCCTCATGACCTTTCAGAACTTTGAAGGGGTTTGTTAAATCTCTCAAATCGTAAATGAGTATCAATCCGTTTTTGGTTCCAAGAGCAACTTGATTCTCAAAATTTATGGTCAAAGACGTCAATGTGTTTGAAGTGCGTATAGTAGAGACAACATTTTGCAGCCTGATGTCATAGACATGCATTACTTTGTCATATCCCGATGATAGCATAACATCTTTGTTGATAAGTGAGTAAGTGATATCACTGACTGGCGAAGCGTGGACATTTTCAAAGAACACTTTATCTTTGTTTGTAGTAACATCTCTAAGTAGAACATGACCCTCATCTGTGGCTATGCCTAGTAGGCCTCTGGACTCATTGTGAAACTTCATTGCTGATATACTTTTAGAGCATGCCAGTTTGACAGTGGACACTGGAATATTCGAGACCAATCCATATATCACTGTGTCACCATTCTGCATGGATGCAGCCAAGCTCGTGTTCTTAGCATTAAAGCTTACAAAGTTGACAGAAGAGTGTTGAGCTGGTGTAGGAAAAGTCTTTATGATAGTCTTGTTTTTTGTGTCCCATATCAGGACATTTCCACTTTTAGTACCAATAGCAACATTGCGATGACCATCACGGTGGAAGCTTGCAGACCAGGTGTCTCTGAATGGCACATGCTGGAGACTGCGAATGTCAACGTCTGATGAAGTGAGTATTTCCACTAATCCTTTGGGGTTCACCTGAAAAAGTCAAGTTTATAAAATTTTATCTTTATGTATCTATGCTACCATGAAACAAGCACCAGCACCAGCATCAGGCACGGAGATGCAATGAACCTGAACAGTGTGTGAGTCACACACATTAACTATGTCTCAGTTATTGAGAGAACAATGTGACATCTTGGCACACCCACGAGTTTATCGCAACATCTTCTAATAAAGAACTACTACTAATTGAAGTAAGTAGGTACCTATAATATTGCGTAGGATAGAATTCACTTTTACAAAGAAGTACAAGGCAAGGCGGTCTCGCTAGCTAGATTATTTTGTTTAGTTTTTGTATGAATAAATTGAGTACCTGAAGCAAGTATTTTCCGTCATCACTCCAGCTTACATCACGAAGGATTCCTTCGTAACACCCGTACGACTTTTTCAAATCCCAACTGTTGACATCGTGTAACAACAACCGCGAACTAACGGATGATAAATACATATTCCACGGCGAATCAATGACACCCTACATGAATATCATAATATGTACACCGGGAACCGCAGCAATATTGATTTTAATTGAATTGAATATAAGAACGAAATAAACAAAGTTTACTTTTCGTCGGCAGCGAAATAAACGTAAAATTTTGACATCTGTCTGTCTCAAACAATGTTGCCTGCTTAAAAGCAAGTTTCAACCATCACGCGATCGCCCCGCGCGAGTAAGCGATGCGACCATCGCGTGGTCTGGTCGCGCGATGACACAATCTGGGGTCTTCTTATTAGGACAATGCGCGATCGTCACACGAATGTCACGAATATACGACGCGGCGACTGTAGGTACGCATTCTGCGTAGTATCAGCGCTCGCTATATCCACTCGTAGTAATTTATTTATTTATTTATTTATTTATTTATTTATTTATTTATCAAAGCCTACAGCACAAATCAAAATAGTAATGTCTGGTAACGGAACGTTTTGTCGACGAAACGTTCGAAAATGAATAGTAGTATTGACGAAAGGATGATTAGTGAAACAATCTGTCAGCGAATAGTTCTGTGGCGCAGTGTTATGTCGGTGAAACACCCAATAGTGAAACAAAGTAGTGTCGAAGCGAAGGAAGACCAAATGTTATGTCGGTGAACATTCCAAAGTAGAAATGACTGTCGGTGATACGTTTCCGAATCTTAATTACTAGTGGCTCTGTGAGCTGTAGACCTCGCGAGTATGTCGGTGGGAAAGCTGAACTGCTAAAACACATAAAAAAATAACCCAAATAATTTTCTTTCAATAACACATACAAACTTATGAATGTACCTGGTTACGTACATGCAGTATGAAAGTAGCCGCACCAATAACTTTGTAAACTACATTTCGCGATCTTTTATACAACCTATTGACTTTTTACTAAAATTATATAATGTGTTTCACTCTCATAGTCTTTACAAATCCAACGACACCTCATTTGTTAATATCCATCGAGCCGTTTGGGTTGTAGCGATTTTTTTACATTTTAAAACCCCATATCTCCGCCATTTTGAAAAAAATCAAAAAACTGGCTCGAGTAAAAAATTCTATTTATTTTTTCAACCTGCTCACAAAATTTCACGAGAATCGGTTCATAAATGCGACCTGTAGAGGAGAACAACCGGACATACAAAAGCATTTTTGCCCAAACCTGAAACGGAGACGCTTCGCTCGCTTCGCTCGCTTCGCTCGCTCATCTGTTTCACTCTCATGGTCTTTACGAATCCAACGACACCTCATTTGTTAATATCCATCGAGCCGTTTGGGTTGTAGCGATTTTATCTCCGCCATTTTGAAAAAAATCAAAAAACTGGCTCGAGTAAAAAATTCTATTTATTTTTCCAACCTGCTCACAAAATTTCACGAGAATCGGTTCATAAATGCGACCTGTAGAGGAGAACAACTGGACATACGAAAGCATTTTTGCTCAAACCTGAAACGGAGACGCTTCGCTCGCTTCG
Organism: Argyresthia albistria; assembly: GCA_963457715.1. Classification (NCBI taxonomy): domain Eukaryota; kingdom Metazoa; phylum Arthropoda; class Insecta; order Lepidoptera; family Argyresthiidae; genus Argyresthia; species Argyresthia albistria. Next base: position 9,903,621 of record OY735271.1, on the reverse strand, counting down.
CTCGCTCGGTCAATTAAAGTTTCCATTTTGAGGTTATAAAAACTGACAAAATCAATTTTACGTTGTTAATGAACATATAGGATCCATGTTCCAAGTCACGCCAAAATCGATTACAGCGTCTACGAAGCCGTTCCGACTCAGTTTTGCCGATACAAATATTTTAATAATTAAATTAAAAGTTAATTAATATTGTTTAATTTTTAAATCTTATAGTAGTTCTCTCTCTGTTGTTTCACAGAACCAAATCGGTTGGTATAGGTAATTTTCTGTTTAAATACTAAAGATAGGTTGTGTTAGGTCACAACGCTGTGAACCACCCGGAGCCGAGTGAAGCGAAGTTTCACAGAACCAAATTGGATGTGGCAGGTTACTGTTGAAGTAGTTTTTATACATAGGTATTCAAACTCTTTGATAAAGGAATCTGTCTATGTTTGACACTGTCATGTGCAGTCATGTCATGTCACTTCTACTTCTGTTTGTCACGATTGAAAATAAAACCACGTATATTTTCATGTACTTATTTATTGCGCTAAAGTAATCTAGAATCTCCATCCGTCTATAAGGCTAACCACCTTGGACACCGCTGCGTTCGACAAAACATAACAGTTACTTCTCAGTGAAAACTAAGAATGTTTTGTCCCGAATGCTTGAAATGGAGATTTACAAAAAATCATAACTCAAAAACTAATGATTTCCGACGGTTCGCGTATTTTGATATCGTCTTTAAGTACACTAATCTAGCATAGAAAAAATCAGCATAAGCATCTGCGACCGCGGTCTTTCTAAAGTCCTTAAAACATCGTCAATATTCCTCGTATTAATATTAGGTAATGGCTGCCGCTCGTCTCGGGTCGGACTAGCCGTGAAGCGGTCTCGCTCGACTAATAGATCTAGAAGATGGCATAAAATTCTACCATGATGCTATATGTTTTTTCAGAATGGTAATACTATAAATAGTGATGGACAACTCCATTTTTTTCGGTTATTTACGGTTTTTTTTCAATCTGGTGGTGACAACTTGCTTGACTTGACACACAGATAAAAAAAATTAGTTTTGATTTGATTTGACTGACGTGTACTTGACGCTTTGCTAACCTCGACGTTGCGGTTGCGGTAAATAAATAAATATTTCCACGGTTGTAAACGTAGGTAAGTAATATATACCTATTATGCTTTACTGTTTCCAATAACACCCTTCAATCGTCTTTCTTGGAGATTTAAAACATGTCTTTACCTAAAACATCCGCCGAGTTATCGACACTGACCAAAACATCTTACCTTTGCAAGGGCTTTGAAGAAACTACCATTGCTTATTTTCTTGTTCCGTAATCCAGCCATCGATTCCCTGTACGACTAGTTATAGTCCGATAGTAAAGAACCAACGTTTTGTGTATTTTCAGAGATAATCATCAAACATGATTACCGACATTCAACTTGCTGTCTTCGCAAACGTCCTAGGAGTCTCCATCTTCTTGTTGGTAATCCTTTACCACTACATCAATGCCAACTCGAAATAAGGTGAGGTAATAATAAAACACTAAACGGTTTGTTCTAGATACCGGAAATCATGAGAATACCATACCTATTACCATGTGGTCTAAGATCCGAAGAGAGCTGGACCTTCATCCATCTTTTACAATGAAATTTGGTTTTTATCAAATTTTGTACGCTAGAGAATACATCGCGAGTGGGTACCATTATGTTAAGCCTACAAGAATATTACCGGGTGAATTCCACAACAAAATGACAAACATAAACCTGTTTGTGGATAGAATAGTAATAGGATCTAATTGGAGAGGCAGACTATATCCAATGTCAGACTAAAACTTCATGAAGAAGAAGATGTGTCTTAACCCTTAGATTCCGGTAAAGAATGCCAAATATATAATAATTTTATAATTAATTTATATTAATTTTCTATAAAATATATTTTCTTTGTTTCTCAGGTCTACAGCAGGGTCGCAGCATCACTTCTGCACCTCAATATTCTATTTATCATAAGAATCTATCCTTAATCCAATAATGTAAATACATTTATTTTAACTAAATAATCCATTGTTTGTAATTTTGTACATTTTCTGCTGTTGAATATCTAATCTAGGTCTAGGTCCATATACATACAGCTATAATATAAATTTGTTTAGCTATCTATATTCACATGATAAGGAAGGTTTACTTATAAGTTCATTTGTCCATGTTTTGTTTGAGTCAAGAATTTGCTAAGCTATGACTGTTTGTTTGCTTATTTACGATTTTCTTTCCTTCTTCCTGAATGTATACAAGTAACAGAAAGGTGTAGTCATATTTTAGGGGGTTCTTAGGGACATCATTCTGAGCAACTTTCACTATGAAACCGATTTGATCAGAGCAACTTTAATTTTCACTTCTCTATACAAATTAGCTGACTACACGGAGCCCCGGACCAAAACATATGGAGCAATGAAAAATAAAGTTGCTCTGATCAAATCGGTTTTATAGTGAAAGTTGCTCAGAAGGGTCTCCCTAACAACCCTCTAAAATATGACTACCTACACCCTTCTTGATTAAGAAAAATGCTTTTACATTTTTGCAATGCTAAAAGTTCATCTATACCTTACCTACCCATATAATTAACCTCTTTTATCATAGCCTACTTTGCTGGCAGTAAAGTATACTGAACTCCTTAGATAATTAATTCAAATTTTAAAATGACAAATGACTGCGCGTCGTTTCTTCCCGAATTCCGCATCTATTTTCAAAAATATTCAAAACAAAAGTGTCCATTTCGCGAAGGGCTAGTTTGATTGCAGTGCGACTGCTTTTTTCGTGTGTGAAAATAAAAATATAGCTGGTTTTATGCTTTCCTTATAATTATCTCACGACAGAGGAAGCTGTGTCATTTTATTGTCACAATTAGACGTTGACATCGCGACAGTGTCACTGGCGTGGTGTTGAAGGCTCGTGAAAGGTATTGAAGTAATCCGCCAAACTGCGCAAATCCGTGATTCGGGTTATGAAGATCAAATTGCGTGAGTAAAATTCCCTTTCACCTAAATTATCTCCTCGTATCCATCCACATTTATATCTAAAGATTTCTCTTGTGATCTTGATGGGCTATTTACATGGACAAATGTTTGTTTTCCATGCGAAACAACAACATCAACAGTCAATTCAGTCGGACGTGTTCAGTTACCCCATCTTTTTGATTAGACCTATCTACCGTGCCTATTAGTGCATCAAAAGTACCTCGATCGCACTACATTGGGGTATTTATCGATAGAGGCTGTATCTACAGAAAATAACATATTTTCAGGCCGTCCAATACCGTGCAACGTTACGTACACCAGAACACCACGTAACACATCGAACATCGCAAAAATATATTATTTTGTATCTCTAAAGCTATTTCTAGTCAAGTTTCAACCCTTCGACTTTGTACTGCTGAGTATTTTTGATCTTTTTATAGGGCAGGGACTACCTACGAGCGTACCTACTGCTGCGTTGACCTTGGTAACTAGCGATTCAACTAGGTACCATAGATGGTAACTTACGAAGCCAGTGTTGGCTTATTATTGGCCTCGATAAACATTTTTTCAAGACAAGCTAGCCATGGCGGGATAGAGCGGCTAGCGGCTAGTTCGGCTCGACCTATTCAAGCCAGTGACCTCCGCCCGCATGCCCCGCGACCCCTGCGCCCCAGCGTGAGGACGCAAAGCGTAGGTAGACGCTTCGCGCCATTCGCTGACGCATATCCGTGTATCCGCTTCAAAACGTGCGCACAACACTAGAATAATAATGAAATGAATCCATTGGCCTCATTACCATCAATCTAAACAACATGGGCCAGGCCAACAGCGCAACGCAAGCTTGTCTAAGGACTGGCGCCAGTGTTACTGGCTTCGTCTAAACTTAATATAAGGTAGGTATCTACCTTTTATTACCGCTTGCCTCACTTGCCTGTCGATTGCATATTGCCGACAATCTCTAATCCGATATGTACTTGGTCAATATTTCAAACATGACATTAAAAAAACTTTTACTTACAGACACGTACCTATATTACATTGCTTCTGGCCCCACACTAGGATACCCGGTGTGATGGGAACTAGAAACAGCGACATCACAAAGATGTAAACATCCAAGGCCTGGGGATATTTTTTTACATTGTAAACGGTGTCTAGGATAAACACGGTCATTATGTATTTCGATGGGTGCGGGCTGCGGGGCGTTGGGATGTCCCCGTGTCATGCAAAATATAGAATACTTAACTAACAAACAACATATCTCTGAATTTAAGGCTAATTTTTCTCACGTTTATAAGCGGTCTATTAAAAATGAGCATAGCGACAGGACAGCCGAACCATAATTAGGAGTGTCATATCGGACTGTGTGTAAATTGCTATCGTCACATCTCGACGATTTTAACTGCGTCTAGGTAGGTAGTTAGTTTTTTCGAGATTTCAAACATTACTCAAGCATTTTTTATTACGACTCGATTACTTACCTACTTTTCCCGACCGAATCTTCCCGGGTAGTGCTAACGAGCGACAAATCATCATCATCATAGTCATCAAATCATCTCAAGACATTATAATTTCCAGGTTCTCAAATGAGAACCTGACCACTTGACACTGGCAATATTAACCTAAAAAGAGGTTAGGACGCCATTAATAAAAAGAAGAAGAAGAAGAAGAATACCTACCTATACCTCCTACCTACTTATTTTATTATTCAGATTTTATTTAGGCACTTAGTTACTAGGTATATGAAAAATACAAAAGTAGGTACAGTACGGGGCCATTGTTTTGGCACGTCGTCGTTGGGTCTCGTCTCGCTCTCTCTCTCTCCCGCCAAGTCAAACACCCGAGTAATATCATACTCGGGGGGCTCGTTCGCCGTCGGTTTCCGCCCCGACGACGACGACGTGGCAAAACAATGGCCCCGTACTGTATTCAGTAGGTACTTGATACCTTCTCTATTTTTCATTTGGCAGCAAAATTATTCTAGGTCAGTGCCCGATCATCGTACTTACAGTAACTGCAAGGTCTGCACTGCAAGTCATACACAAATTGACAGACTAGGTAAATTAAAATACAAAACGCAGGCAAATCGTTCCTGGACACTGCGAATTCATAGTTTTGGAAACTTTTACTTTATAGGTACCAACACAGCTGCGGCGATGGGCCAGCCCCTTATCAGTCACTCGAATGAAGTATTAGACAGGTTGACTGAAACCCCTAGCTATTCAGGTGACATTTAATTAGCTGACCATATTTTGGGGAATGATAGTATAGTACACATCATTATGAACAACTTTCCCCAAGAAACATAAACCTAACCTAGCAAATGAAAAAAAAATTCGTCCCTCGTACATTGCCCCGATCAGCTGATTTAAAATTACTGGAAACCCAAAAAAAAATTTTTTTTATCGTTCCCCAAAATATGGTCAGCTAATTAAATGTCACCCTGTATTTTAAGGGGTTGCTAGGGACATTTTTTTACTATTAACATGGAGGAATAGGTTAGTACAGTAGAGACATCTTCATTCTTAGCAACTTTATTTTTCGCTTGTATCTACAAATCAGCTGACCCACTCAGGCCAAAATGTACTGAGAAGTGAAAAATAAAGTTGCTCTGATCAAATCTGTTTCATAGTACAAGTTGCTCAGAAAATATGACTACACCCTTCTGTTACACTGATTACCACTCTAGTATACAGGATTGCTAATAGACCGCGGTCTTCTGAAACCACGAACCCTTGTACTTATTCTCTATTGGATTTTAGTGAAACGCTTTTGTAGCGAAGGTTTCAATGTTCCCCAGGCCCCAGACTAAATCTAAATAGTTGCACAAAACTACCCCGCATGGCAAATGGCGTGACGCTGTGGGAGTGTGGTGCTTTTACACAAAATACGCTTTTCTACTTTTTATTTTTTTATTTTATTTTTTATGAACCTGTAATATCCCACTGCTGGGCAAAGGCCTCTCTCCCCCTCTTCCAATTCATTAGATCCTGAGCGGTCTCCTTCCACTCTTTATCCCATAGACCCAACTCATCACTCCTTCTCTTCCTGGGTCGGCCACGCTTTCTCTTTGCATTTACTGGGAGCCAGTCTGTGGTTCTCTTAGCCCAACGATTTGGCGGCATTCGAGCAACGTGACCGGCCCAGTCCCACTTTAATTGGGCAGCGTTCTGAGCTACTACCCGTTCGCTATAAGTTTGCCGGTGCGTGGAATGCAGTTGCCCTCCCTCAACCGCCAACCGCACCCCTGAGTCGCCCTATCCGCACACCGTTTTAGCAACGTCATCGCTGACGCGTCGCAGTACTCGCAGTCGGGAGGCGTGATATTTTTATTTATTTATGTGTATTAATGTGTATTTATTGAAATAAAAAACAAAGATTTTTAAATAATGGTTTATTTATAGCAAAGTTTGTACAATAAATTGGAAAAAAATCCATAACCCCTGATTCTAATTAGAATTTGGAATATACACTCGCAGGTAAGCCTAACTGGACTAAACTATTTTTATTGTTGTAGATTATTTAATATCGATCGAATGTGTTAAATGTTGCCTAATAAAATGTTTTGTAAATGTGTAATATTTCTGCTAACCCTACCTCTGAGTGACGTCACATCGTCACCGGCAAACTTATAGCGAACGGGTAGTAGTACATCTATAATCTTTGTCCGGGAGCGCAGCTCGGAATTCCGGATCCGGTCTAAAAGCCGAACACCGAGAATGCTGCGCTCCATGCTCCACTTTTCTACTTAATCCACCTTATTTATACAAATTAGGGTCCAACCAAATATACAATCAAGGGTGGATTTTACCAACAAAAAGTTATAGGAGAATAACTATCCCGGGGTTAATTTGTATGACAGACAATGACAGTTCAAAATGAGGTCACCCTTAGGCTGAATTTTACCAACAAAATGTTATACGAGAATAACCATCCCGGGGATAATTTGTATGACAGACAATGGGGCCAATTCTCTAGGGCACACTCACTAAAATTACTTGACAACATTAGCTCCGACGCTCTTACGCGGTTGCCATAGATTCCATTATCGAACCCACTTTTGAATCAGTACATTATAATTGAAACAAAAAGTAAACTTTAGAAAAAACCGACTTCCACAAACCCTATTTGATTAGATTGAGTTTAATACAAACTGTAACCCCTTATCCCCCCCCCCTTGGGGAAATAATTTTGTAAAATCTCATATCAGTGCTACCCCACGCTACTAAGGAACCTCTGTACAAAGTTTCATGGCTCTAGGTCCACCGGTTTAGGCTATGCGTTGCCTGCCCGTCAGCCACGCATTGTATTTGTACCTAGTATTGAGCAGATCTGGTGGCCATATGTGGTCTTCATTAGCAGTTCCGCATCACAATATTATGCTTACCATGTGCATTTGCACGAGTTATTATGAAAAACACAAAAATCACTATAGGTCTGCCTATAATATTTGAAGAGTTCCCTCGATTTCTCCAGGATGCCATCATCAGATCCTGACCTGGTGTCAATGGGACCAATGGGAAGGTAAACCCTTTCAAACAAAAAAATAATTTTCCAAATCGGTCCATCCGTTTAGGCGCTATCGAGGCACATACATAAAAAAAAAAACATCCGGACGAATTGATAATATTTCAAAATAATTGAAACAAAAAGTAAACTTTAGAAAAAACCGACTTCCACAAACCCTATTTGATTAGATTGAGTTTAATACTAACTGTAACCCCTTATCCCCCCCCCCCCCTTTGGGGAATTAATTTTGTCAAATCCTATATCAGTGCTACCCCACGCGACTAAGGAACCCCTGTACAAAGTTTCATGGCTCTAGGTCCACCGGTTTAGGCTATGCGTTGCCTGCCCGTCAGCCACGCATTGTATTTGTACCTAGTATTGAGCAGATCTGGTGGCCATATGTGGTCTTCATCAGCAGTTCCGCATCACAATATTATGCTATGTGCATTTGCACGAGTTATTATGAAAAACACAAAAATCACTATAGGTCTGCCTATAATATTTGAAGAGTTCTCTCGATTTCTCCAGGATCCCATCATCAGATCCTGACCTGGTGTCAATGGGACCACCCTTGAGGTATTACCTATACGCCGAAAAAAGATTTGTTCAAATCGGTTCATAATTGGCGGAGTTATCGCGTAACAAACATAGAAAAAAAACATACGGGTCGAATTGAGAACCTCCTCCTTTTTTTGAAGTCGGTTGAAAAATAGGAGCTGTTTTTATTATCTCATACGAAAATACATGGGAAACGATGGGACCCGTATTTTTTATTTTAGTGTTTATTCTTATTTTTAAGTTATAATTCAAGATTTTTAGAGTTACTCATTCTAAAAGGGCGGGCGTAAGTACAATGTCAGGATTATAAAACGTTGAACTTTTGCCCGTCATTGCATCAATAAAAAATTAAAATGTCATTATTCTGTCATAATATCACCCCCTGTTCCGAGTCACGCCAAAATCGATTACAGTCCGAGTCAGTTTTGGGCTTTTGGCGATACAAAACGATGGCATCTTAGACGCTGTATTCGATAATGGCGCTGACGGCGATGTCGCGGAACGCACTGTCAATATGTGTAAATACTCTTTTGTTGTTGTGCAACTTCGTGACAAGTTGACAACCAGCAGTGACAAAATTTAGATGACAGATGATGACTGACAGTTGCTTTTTTATTTATATCTAGCCTATGGAACACATGCCATAAATCCTGACATTGATAATTTGGACAATATTTCAGTTTTTATTATTTAACTCTTAAATTACTGAACTAAAAATTCTGAAAAAAATATCTAAGAGCTCAGAACACTTAAATCTCGAAATGGTTTTCTAATTTTAGTACCTTATCAAAATGAAAGGTTGTCAATTGTAAACCTCCTTTGGGAAGTCGGTTAAAAATAAATCAAAAGTAAGTTCGAAATTGGAATCTATGGCGACCGCATAAGAACTGTCGGACTTAATATTGTCAAGTAATTTTAGTGAGTGTAACCTAGAGAATCGGCCACATTGACAGTTCAAAATGAGGTCACCCTTAGGCTGAATTTTACCAACAAAATGTTATATGAGAAATAACTATGCCGGGGATAATTTGTATGACAATGACAGTTCAAAATGAGGTGATTTGATCTGTGGAGTCTATAAAAAAGTAGAAGATACTCTCTAGTAAAGGTTACTCTTTCGTTGGTAAAATTCGCTCTTAGGAAAAGTAGTTCTCCCGAGTAAAAAGTTACTCTTCGTTGGTAAAACTCGCTCCAAGCAACATATTATTTTCAATAACTTAGTTTCTTTAGCCATCTTAGCCCGAGTTGTGTTATTGCAGATGATTGGCATACTGTAGGTAGTACAACCTGTGTAGGTACTCCTTAGCCAACATGAGAGCAGTCTCTGGCTGGAGCGACGTTAACAGGGGGCGCTAGTTCTGCACAATTTGTCGCAACGAACCTGTCATCAAGCCTCCATCAAGGGTTAGTTCCACCTGTCACCACGCGCCACAAGATCGTTAAACCCTGACTAGACCTACTTATATGGACTTGAGCAAAAACTCTATTTACTTACTACCAACTCATGCTTTACTGCACGCTATGAAAAGGATGTGATAGGACTTAAATAAATTCCAGCGGATATACGGTCTACTTTGGTCGCGGTCGAGTGGTCGTTTTTTAGGGTTCCTTACCTAAAGGGTAAAACGCGGGACCCCATTTCTAAGACTTCGCTGTCCGTCCGTCGTCTGTCACCAGACTGTCTCATGAACCGTGATTGATAGTTAGTCAGTCGAAATTTTCACAGATGTATTTCTGATGCCGCTGAAACAAAAAACAGAATAAAAACAAATTTAAGGGTGTTCCCATAAAACAACAGACATGTTTTTTTTGCCGTTTTTATAAACAATGTTACAGAACCCTTCGTGCGCGAGTCCGACTCGCACTTGGCCGGTTTTTTTATTTTACTTTTTTTTTAAATCAAGCATTTCCCGTACGTACTATCTATAGTGACTATTGAACGCAGAGCTGTACAAACAAAATTCAACCGTGTGTGACATTGACAAGAGCGAAGTAATTAGTGGTCCAGCTTCGCAAAAAAAACACGCAAATCGATGTACATTTGTTTTACCCTAAAGTACCATTGTATACTAATACCCGTGTACCAAACGACTATCCTGTACATCGATTTGCGGTTTTCTATAATTTTTGTCGTGTAGCTAAGCCACTAAATATGGACCCCGCTCTTACATTCAACACGCGCGCCGACTATACATAAAGTCTACACAACACTACAACCAAATACTTATATAAAACTGCTATGCCTCATATCATTTGTAATTGTATGACGTAGTATGAGGTAATTGGCGGGGGAACGAGTTTTATTAATGAGATTTGCGGCTTATCTTTTTTATAGGGTTGATTATATAATTATTAATGTCCCCACTGACGGGCACAGCCCTTTGCTCGGATACTAACACAAGTAAGATTAATCATACTCCATCCACTTTAGCCATTGAGATCTTAAATAGGCAGATATCGAATAAAATTAGTTGCATGCTACATACTGCATAGCATACCGATAAGTAAGTACAATAATTATACGGAGGGTTCCGCACCATCGTAACAAAAAAGTACAAAAATCACGTTTCTTGTATGGGGACACTGTTATTTTTTCCATATTTCGTATACTAAGGTCCATTTGCAACAAAAACAGCAATTACAATAATAACCAGCGACCCGCCCCGGCTAGGCAGCTTCGCACGGGTGCAATGCACGGTGCACTATTATATGCACTATATGCATGTATTATACTTATAAACCTTCCTCTTGAAATACTCTATATAGCTATTAAAAAAGCCGCATAATACGCTGCAGTTTTAAAGATCTTGAGCATACATCGGGATAGACAGCGGGAAGCGACTTTGTTTTAAACTATGTAGTGAATATATCTGAATTCTATAGCAGCTGTATGAAATAAATATGTCAAAGTTTGACATATTTTATAAATTTTGACAGATGCTAAATAGAATGACGCTAATCATAATTAACTAGTGTATTTGGTGCAAGTGACACTTATAGGTTCATTGGCACCAAAAATACTAATTGTGATTAGCGCGTTAATCATAATTAAGTTTGAGATATCTCATACATTTGACAGCTGCTAAATAGAGTTAAGACTAATCATGATTAGCGTTTTTGGTGCAAATGGACCTTAGTGTCACTTGCACCAAAAATACTAATTGTGATTAGCGCGATAGATCACAATTAAGTTTCACATATTTCATACATTTTGACAGCTGCTAAATTAATCATGGCTAGAGTTTTTGGTGAAATTAACCTTAGTTTGGTATCTGACTATCTGTTGCTGTACCGGCAACAGATCAACACACATTCTGTAAAAATTTCAAGTTTCTAGCTATTACGGTTCGTGCGATGAAGCCCGCTGATGGACAGACAGACGGACAGACAAACGGACAGCGGAGGGTTAGAAATAGGATCCCGTTTGGCACTTTTCTGGTAAAGAACCCTAAAAATTAAACATGCGTACAAAAGTAGCACTCTACCAGGCTCCTGAAATACTTTTTCAATTAAATTTTACTTAACTAGTTCCTAGGTATAGTGCGACATAAAAGAGTAGAAATTAAATGATGGGGCAACATTCAAAGACTACTGCGTGTTTTATTTAATGCCATATTTGGATTGTCTATCAAAACACGCAATAGTGCTCTAATATGCCACTTATGTTGCCATTATTTATTTTCTACTCTTTTATGTCGTACTATAAGTACTAAGTTGCTTCCGGATTCCAATAACAATTCTAAAGTATCTACCTACCTACTTATGGTCTTCTAATTAGGTTTCGGTATTTCATTTAAAATTATAATGCCTACCTACCTACCTATACATCTCGATAGGTATTTATAACTAAATGTAATTATGTAAGTATTGTGTGGAGTCAATTGACATCCTATTATATCGGATATCGAGCATATTGACCTTAGAGGAAATACGAAATACGTCATTGTGTGCAATTATTAATCCGTACCTACGTAGAATAACACGTTGTCGTAATGTATCGATTGTACCCGCCTCTATAACAGGGTTTCTTAAAGTGGGGCCCATGGACCCCTTGGGGGGTCAGTAGGTCAGTCTGTAACGTGGCGATCCGAGAATCATTTTCGTCAACTTGATAAATCTCCTAAAGGACATCAAACTTTTTTGTATGGTGCCTGGGATACTAGGGTACTAGCATACCCTAAAATTTCAATTTTGTTGTAGGTACACCTATAGAACATAATATGTCCATCTATCTATAGCTATCTGTGTCTATAGTGAATTCAATTACAAATAACAAATATTGTTTGTCAAAATGTCGTAAATCTGCCGTTTCTAAGATTATTTAGTTTTGAATTGTAATTGACCGAGCGAGCGAAGCGAGCGAAGGGCTCCATTTCGACATGATAGCACAGATTAATAAAGAGTCAGGAACAGATTGGACACTGTACATAATCGTTCAACTAAAAAGCGACCCTTGCTACAACGCAACAAAGCTGTGTAGCGCGGCGCCCGCACTTCGATTACTTGCCTGTAAGTTGCCTCTCTTTCTGTCGCGTAACTCTATCCTCGTCTGAAGCGGCCCGTGAAACTAAGGGTTGTCTCTTGTGACAAATAAAACTGGATATTTACATTTAACTACTAACTACGAACCACTAACTATTATTATTCTAGATTTGTGAATAACATTTAATATAGGTAAATTCTTCATTATCATCTTTGGTCTCCGGCCGTCCACGGAGCTTGTTCTGCAGGTCAAAATTTCCAGAACGAAAATGTTGGAACCAAAAACGCACTGTGTTTTCGTTTGCGGCACCACCGTCGCCATACACACATCCTTCGATCCGACTCTGCAGCACACTGGTGCCATGGTGGAACTCGTACTCGTAAATAACGCGATATTTCAAGTTTTCCATTTTGTAAACTGAGTGACGCAAAGAACAAAAACAATTGAGGAAAAAACAAATGAATTATAATTTTCGAAACACAAATACATGAGTACCTAAATAGCTGTATAAATTTGAATTTGGAATTCCTAACCATAGAGGAGATATTTGAGATCAAAGTGGGCAGTACGGCAAAACGCCAATTTCATATGTAAGGACCTAATATTTATGGGAGCCCCCATACAACAGACATGTTTTTTTTGCCGTTTTTATAGATAATTTTACGTGCGTGATTCCGACTCGCACTTGGCTGGTTTTTATTTTACTCTTATAAAAAAAACATTTCTCTTAAGTACTTATAACTATAGTGACTATTGAACGCAGAGCTGTACAAATAAAATTCAACCGTATGTGAAAAAGTACCAATTAAAGTATTTTTTGATACCTAATATAAATATAAGGCTCTTTTCATTCCAAAATTAGTTTCGACAGGGGTACGTGTAATTGTATTGTGAAAGGGGTCCCGTGACTGTAAAAAGTTTAAGAAACCCTGCTCTATAACTTGGTGATTTTTAATGGATGGACCATGATGATGATCAATGGTTTGTAGTAATCAAGTCCTTAATTAGGTGGTATCTATACAGCTATATCTATATTTTATTCAGATAAACAACAATCAGTTATAAATACAAATACCATGATAAATACCAATACCATACATAGGTACTAGTTCTGTAAAGTTGTAAATTAACATTGTTATAAAGTTCCTTTTCTTTGGTTTGTTTGTTTATACTGTCTTAAGAGACTTAACTTATTACTTATTATATTAGACGCATAGGAGTTTAAGTTAGGTAACATTTGAAACCAAGGCATATCAGTCCTAAAAATTCTTAAATAGTTTAATGATTCGATCATACACCAATGTTCTGAACTCTCTCCCCACCACAAAGTCCAAATGATTGAATTCCTTGCGAGGCACCTTGTGAATGTCCACACAATTGCTCAACCTGTTGTACAACTTGTCAACGTCAGCCGGGTTAGCAAGCCAATCCTCTTCACTGTGGAAAAGTGACACAGGAGCAGTGATCATTTCCAGCGGGTAGTCAGGAGGCATACGGGAGCCGTACCTCTTCAGGTTCTTGGCAGCACCGTAGTCGAACAACCTGAACTCCCCGGATACATAACTTTGGCCGTAATGTAGGAACTGCTTGGTGGCGGAACCAGACGGGGCGTGACCAAACAGAACCGGCAGAAAGTCCGCCTTCATCTGATCGTAACTGAATCCAGCAGCAAGAAATATTATGTTGTTGCAAAATATGTCAGCCAACTGTCCAAAACCACACATTAACTGGGATAAAGATTTCACGAGACTATTGCTTGGAAGAAATTCATGCACGCCTAGAGCTTTCAGTGCTATGGGAAGGAACGGCGTTGATGAAGCCAGAAGACGGACTATGGGCGACTTCGCATGCGACATGTACGCCACAGGAGACAACGCAATCATGAGAGAAATCTTCTCATTGTACTCCGGTCGTGTTGAACTCATAACAAAGAAGTTGGTGGTACCTTGAGAGTGGCCAATATATTTGAGCTTCTCCTGTCCGGTCTCTTTTAGGGCATAATCGATCATAGCCGGAAGGTCGTACTTTCCAATTTCATGCCAGCTAAAATCCCAGAACTTTGCTTCAGCTGGGTCCATCTCCATGTGCTTCCTCGAGTGTTTGTTACCTCGGGCGTTTCCCATCCACACGTCGTAACCAGCGTCGTTCAGCAAATATGCCAGGCCATCTTCGGGTCCAGCTATGACGTAATCATCAGCGCTGCCTAGTAATCCATGCATCAGGAACACAACCGAGCCGTTTCCCGGGATCCGATACATTGTGAGCACGTAGCCATCCTCCGTCCCAACCTTATGTTCCTCCGCTTGCTTTCCATACTTGGTCATGAGTTGTGTGATCGACAGATGGGCGTCCTCGTTTTCTAAACCGGCGTTAAATCCTGACGTGATCCTATTCACAGAATCGACGATATTTACATCGCTGGTTAGATGTGGCAAGTCGATTACTCCGAGGGCTTTACTCAAGGACAGTGGGATGCTAGTGAGCGCGTTGACTGCCGACACGAAGCTATTTCCAGCCCTTGCGCTGGCCTGCTGCAAGAAAGGTTGCCTCGTCAGGCCGGCAGTGATCTCCTGAGCCGTATTCACCAGTCTTGGGAAGAAGTCGAACAACTGGCCACGGGAGCATGGCAGAGCCAGCAACACTATAAGCGCGAGTTTCATTACAACACCTCACACGAGTTGCTGTTGCGTAGCCATGGAGTAAACTGATCTCCGAGCAAGCGACCTTGATGATATAATTTAGATTTTTTTACCTATTGGTTTGTGTGCGTTAATCATTGTGTGTGACGTCGGTTTGGAGAGGAAATTCCGAGTCGATAAAAAAATTGTCGGCTTGCTTATATTGGTATAATGACATTGCCTTCAATTTTATCGATTTGATACGATGGCTACATCTGATGAACGTATAAAATAATTAAGCATTATTTGTTTATTTATAGCTATATGTGTGCGTATGGAGTTTGTTTAAATATCATCAAGGTTTCGTTTCGTGAAATGTTATGCAGCTCAATAATTAACATAAAATGGCAAGGCCTGTCGACGTGTAGGTAGGCCTTGTCATGTAGAGCTCATTAAACCAAGCTTATTATTGTATTGTTGTAATTTTTACGGATCATTGAGTGATCAGATCAGATCATCACTGAGTTAGCGAATGAGCCTGCTGGTCCTGAGACCCGGCGCTGCGGTAGTATTTCTGTGCTAAATTTAGGACATCCAAAAAGCTCATTATTTTGTTTGAAATACGCTGCACCATGCCAAAATAGTTTCATAAGAAATTCGAAAAATCTGCTCCCGTCTCAGGACGAGACGAAAATCCTTTAAGGAAAGTAATCGTATCGTATTGGGAAGTGGTCGAGTTGATAAGTAGCAAGTAGAATTGGGAAGTGCTTGACCTAGAATAAAAAGGTAATACATATTACCTAAATAGGTTATTTTTTTTTATTATACAGTAATTTTAGTTGTCAGTAAAAACGCCTTCTTGTTGCTATTATTTTTATTGATAAATTGTTCATAATGGATATGGGGAATGAACGAATATGGCCAGCTAATCAAATGTCACCTGTGTGCAAACAATTTATTTGACTCGAAAAATAGTTAAAAATAACCGGCAAAATGCGAGTCGGACTTGCGCACGAAGGGTTCCGTACCATTATCTTTAAAAACGGCAAACAAAACATGTGTTTTATATGGGAGCCCCCTTTAATATTTATTATAATCTGTATTTTTAGTGTTTGTTGTTATAGCGGCAACAGAAATACATCATTTGTGAAAATTTCAACTATTTCGCTATCACGGTTCATGAGATACAACAGCCTGGTGACAGAAGGATGGACGGACAGACGGACAGCGAAGGCTTAGTAATAGGGTCCCGTTTGGCACCCTTCGGGTACGGAACCCTAATAACAAAATATTATTAAAACAAAACTACTTACAACAAAGACTTAAATGAAAAAAAAAAATATGAATAATAATTCAAAATTGTGACACACACACAGACCCTCCCTTCGACACTCTCCCTCTCACACCCTAAAACACGTCACTCACACACTCAAGAGAAGAAACAGCCCCGTACCTACCATGATGCAAACTACCTGATGCAAAAGTCCCCATCACACTGGCAGCCGCACTGCACAGCTACGGAGGATCCTCTGCATGAGATAGGATCCAGGGGCGGGGCGGTCATATAGCCCCGGTCCCTCAGGCCCTATTACCCTAAAAACCTTGGCCTGCTCACCCCAGACCCTGGGCAAACGGGGCGAAAATGTATTCACCTGTCACCTTGTATTTTGATACGTACGCTAACGACGATACCCTTCTTTCCATCAGAATTTCATAATTGAAATACTTAATTAAAATTTATTTAATAGTTTAGTTATGCGATCATACACCAGTGGTTTGAACTCTTTCGCAAACAAAAAGTCCATATGATTAAATTGTTTCCGAGGAACCTTATAAATATCTACACAGTTACTCAATCTATTGTACAACTTGTCAACATCCAATGGGTGCGCCATCCAGTCCTCTTGACTGTAGAAAAGAGACACCGGGGCTGTAATCTTCTCCAGCGGGTAATCAGGTGGTTCTTGAGAGCCATATACCTTCATATTCTTGGCAGCCCCGTAGTCATACCTCCTGAAGTGTCCAGAAACGACGTCTTGAGCGAAATGTATGAACTGTTTTGTGGAGGCACCAGCCGGCGCGTGGCCGAACATGGCCGGCAAAAACTTTGTATTGAGCTGCTCAGAACTGAAGCCAAATAACAGAAACCCTGCATTGCTGCACAGTATTCCCGTAAGTTCTCCCAGCCCACACGTTATCTGGCTCAAAAACTTCATGAGGTTGTTATCTGGCAGAAACTCGTGCAATCCTAATACTCTCTGCACGATGGGGAAAAATGGAGAACCCGTCGCCATAAACCGGATCAAAGGGGACTTCGTATGCGAGATGTAAGCCACTGGAGACAATGCAATCATCAGAGTGATCTTATCGTTGTACTCCGGCCTGGAAGCTGCCATCACCCAGAAGGTCACGGTGCCCTGAGAGTGTCCAATATACTTGAGTTTCTCCTGACCGGTCTGGTTCAAGACATGATCGATCATTGTTGGAAGGTCGTAGTAACCAATTTCATGCCAACTGAAGTCCCAGAAAATGGCTTGAGCTGGGTTCATCTTGACGTGTTTCCTCGAGTGCTTATTACCTCGGGCATTTCCCATCCATACGTCGTAACCAGCGTCGCTGAGTAGATATGCCATGCTGTCGTCAGGTCCAGCTATTACGAAATCATCGGCGCTGCCCAGTAATCCATGCATCAGGAACACAGCCGAACCGTTTCCCGGGATCCGAAACATTGTGAGCACGTAGCCATCTTCCGTCACAACCTGATGCTCCTCCACCTGTTTTCCATACTTGATGAGGAGTAGCGCGATTGACAAATTAGCATCTTCGTCGCCCGTACCCGCGCCGAAGCCGGACGTGAGTGTGTTGGCTGAGTCGACGATGTTGACGTCATTTGCTGATGGCGGAAGGTCGATATTGCCTATGGCTCTGGTCAGGGATAGTGGGATGTCACTGATAGAGTTGACAGATCTTGCCAGCGTTTGTCCTGCATTATCGGTGGCCCGCTGCAAGTAAGGTTGCCTTGTCAGCCCGGCGGATATCTCCTTAGCAGTATTTGCCACCATCGGAAAGATATTGAATAATTGAAACTGGGCACTGGTAAAAGTCACAGATACCAACACTATCAAAAAAATCTTCATTGTAAAGTAATGTGCACAACAACACGAGTTACTGCTCCGTAGCTTCGGAATGAACTGGATACAAAATTGGACCTTGTCCTGGTTATAATTTGATTATTTTTCGACATAAAGGACTCGTGAGAACCACTATTACGTACGCCATGACGACGATATACCTACTAACTACTACCCATTTAGAATTTATAAGAGCGCCCAATAAAAACAGTTCGAGCCTCATTTACATATCTAGACAAGATACGACTATACATATAATATTCATAGAAAAAATATCTATTATGTTGTTTGTCTACTGAATGATATAACAGAATCTTTTATTCACAACGTTACTGGTTGACCCCAGAGAAACCGCCACCACCGTGTCATGGGAACAGGGACGATTTAACATCACAAACATCCCGAATGACCCGAGGTTGGTGATGTAGAAGAACCCCGCTCATGGGGTTCCACAGGAAATTACATTGTTCTTGCCATTACTAACAATTATACATCCTTTACCTACCTACGGTTGTTTGGTCAGCGTAACTGAAACCCTTTCTTGCGCTCTACATTATACACTACCTAATAAATATATGAATTATAATCCATACATAAAAATAAAATAAAATATTATTCATTTTAATTAGAATTTTAGTCATTGTAGTTGTAATTCTATGGATATAATCAATAACCTGAAAGAAACATTTATTATTATTTTATTATTAAATAGCGAAATATTTTGTTTAGTAAGTAGGTACAACAACTACTATCTGTTTCAACCTTATAGATTGGGTTTCTATCCAAAAACATATGCAAATTAATTTACGTCAATGACGAGTGCAGTCGCGTTAAAGGCTTCTACCCAGAACAAGAACACGTTTCTTTTAAGGAAAAAAGATTTAAGTATCTAATTCTGAATTATTCAATTAAAATTGCCAAGGTCGTTGTGTAGCTGAGGCTACGACTAGGAGACAGGAAGGGTAAGGTAGGTAGGTCACTATTTAGGCTAGATTAGGTTAGGTGGTACTCCGTGGCACTCAAATTCGGGACCAATGCCCCCTACCATAAATTACTTATTTGCAAGTTTCATAGATGCGCGGGCGGTCACGTCACATATATTTGGATAATAGTTTATTTTATAAACCTGGGGCAGATTAAAATCCGTAACATTCAGACCTCTGCGCTAAGTCATGGGCCCGAGCCTTTTTATCCGTAGTTTTTCTAATCCCTCTTTAGAAGTTCAGTAATTCGATTATACACGAGTGTTTTAAACTCTTTCCCAAACATAAAGTCTACATGGTTAAATTGCTTTCGAGGAACCTTGTAGAAGTCTACACAGTTTGCCAGTCTTTTGTATAACTTGCGAACATCCAATGGGTGCGCCATCCAGTCTTCTTCACTGTAGAAGAGAGACACCGGGGCTGTGATCTTCTCCAGCGGGTAATCAGGTGGTTCTTGAGAGCCATACACCTTCATATTCTTGGCTGGCCCGTAGTCATACCTCCTAAAGTGTCCAGAAACAACTTCCTGAGCAAAATGTATGAACTGTTTTGTGGATGCACCAGACGTCCCGTGACCGAAATATTCCGGAAAAAGCTTCGTATTGAGCTGCTCAGAGCTGAATCCAAATAACAGAAACCCCGCATTGCTGCACAAAATAATCGTCAGTTTTCCAAAACCGCATGTCAGTTGGCCCAAGAACTTTACGAGGTTGTTGTCTGGGAGTAACTCGTGCAATCCTAATAGTTTCTGCAAAATGGGAAAAACCGGAGTGCCCGCTGCCATGAGCCTGATTAAAGGGGACTTCGTATGCGAGATGTAAGCCACCGGAGACAATGCAATCATCAGAGCGATCTTATCGTTGTATTCTGGCCTGGAAGCTGCCATCACCCAGAAGGTCACAGTGCCTTGAGAATGTCCAATATATTTAAGCTTTTCCTGCCCGGTTTGGTTCAAGACACGATCGATCATTGCGGGAAGGTCGTAGTAACCAATTTCATGCCAGGTGAAGTCCCAGAAAATGGCTTGACGTGGGTTCATCTTGACGTGCTTCCTTGAGTATTTGTTACCTCGGGCATTTCCTATCCACACGTCGTAACCAGCGTCGTTTAGCAGATATGCCAGGCTATCTTCAGGCCCAGCTGCTACGAAATCATCGGCGCTGCCTAGAAATCCATGCATCAGGAACACAGCCGAGCCGTTTCCCGGGATCCGAAACATTGTGAGCACGTAGCCATCCTACGTCATGACCTGATGCTCCTCCACCTGCCTTCCATACTTGGTAAGGAGATGTGACAGTGATAAGTAGTTGTCATCGGTGGCAGATCCCACATTGATACTGGAAATGAATTTATTGGCTGAATCGACGATATTGACGTCGTTTACTGAAGGCGGGATGTCAACAACTCCAATAGCTCTGCTCAAGGATAGTGGGATATTGCTGATATAATTAACTATTGAGGCTAGTCTTTGTCCAACATTCCCGACGACCCTCTGCCAGTCAGACTGCCTTGTCAGCCCTGCGACGGCTGTAGTCCCGCTAGTAGTATTTGTCAGCCCGGCGACGGCTGTAGTCCCGCTAGTAGTATTTGTCAGCCCGGCGACGGCTGTAGTCCCGCTAGTAGTATTTGTCAGCCCGGCGACGGCTGTCGTCCCGCTAGTAGTATTTGTCAGCCCGGCGACGGCTGTAGTCCCACTAGTAGTATTTGTCAGCCCGGCGACGGCTGTAGTCCCGCTAGTAGTATTTGTCAGCCCGGCGACGGCTGTAGTCCCGCTAGTAGTATTTGTCAGCCCGGCGACGGCTGTAGTCCCGCTAGTAGTATTTGTCAGCCCGGTGACGGCTGTAGTCCCGCTAGTTGTATTTGTCAGCCCGGCGACGGCTGTAGTCCCGCTAGTAGTATTTGTCAGCCCGGCGACGGCTGTAGTCCCGCTAGTAGTATTTGTCAGCCCGGCGACGGCTGTAGTCCCGCTAGTAGTATTTGTCAGCCCGGCGACGGCTGTAGTCCCGCTAGTAGTATTTGTCAGCTCGGCGACGGCTGTAGTCCCGCTAGTAGTATTTGTCAGCCCGGCGACGGCTGTAGTCCCGCTAGTAGTATTTGTCAGCCCGGCGACGGCTGTAGTCCCGCTAGTAGTATTTGTCAGCTCGGCGACGGCTGTAGTCCCGCTAGTAGTATTTGTCAGCCCGGCGACGGCTGTAGTCCCGCTAGTAGTATTTGTCAGCCCGGCGACGGCTGTAGTCCCGCTAGTATTGGCCAGCGTCGGGATAACTTTTTTGGATAATTGAAACTGACCACTCGCACATGTTACAGCTAATAACACTAACACCGGCACCGCGATCTTCATTATATATAATTTAAAACCAGTACTATCAACACGAGTTGTTGATCCGTAGCATTGGAATGAACTGGTCTGGTCAAAAATTTACCTTGTTTAGGTCACAATATGTATGTATAAGGGGACTTACGAGACCACTAATTATTTTTATGCAGACTGTGACGACAACTTGAGGACGACCGGCCCAAAACTATTAATTCTTAGATTAACTTATCTCTCCAATGTAAATAAACACTTTTTACAAACCCAACCAGACACCATAAGTTACTCAAAGAAATTAGATCTCTGTTGATTTGTTGGTTTTGTAGTAACAGAACTCAAAATAAAAACCGATGTCGTCAGAAACTTAGTAAGTAAAAAAAAACATCTAGGAAATCTGGGCACTCGTGGCTATAGATGTGACGAGCCGGCAACATCGTAAAAAAGTGGCCAAGTGCGAGTCGGACTCGCCCGTGAAGGGTTCCGTAGTAACAAGTAATTATAAGACTGGAAGTTTGTTGGTGTTAGTCCTATTATTGTTGTACGAAACCCTCTCAACGCGAGTCTAACTCGCACTTGGCAGCTTATTTTGGCTTAGTTTTACTGTAAGTATTATACATCGGTAAATCGTAAATGGTGCTTATTTTTAGTTAAAATTTTATTTTACTTCGTAAACCTACACAATAAGCTCCATGGACAGTTTCTAGGGTTCCGTACCCGAAGGGTGCCAAACGGGACCCTATTACTGAGACTTCGCTGTCTGTCCGTCCGTCCGTCCGTCTGTCTGTCACCAGGCTGTATCTCATGAACCGTGGTAGCTAGACAGTTGAAATTTTCACAGATGTATTTCTGTTGCCGCTATAACAACAAATACTAAAAATCAATATTAAGGGGGGCTCCCATAAAACAAACGTGATTTTTATGCTCATTATTAGGGTTCCGTACCCGAAGGGTGCCAAACGGGACCCTATTACTGAGACTTCGCTGTCCGTCCGTCTGTCTGTCACCAGGCTGTATCTCATGAACCGTGGTAGCTAGACAGTTGAAATTTTCACAGATGATGTATTTCTGTTGCCGCTATAAGAAAAAATAATAAAAATCAAAAGAAATTTAATATTAAGGGGGGCTCCCATACAACAAACGTGATTTTTTTGCTCATTTTTGCTCGATATTGATAATGGTAGCAGGTAGACGCTTAAAATGGTCACAATATATCGAGTATATTATTTTTTCAAAAAATAAATAATTAAATTAATATTAAATTAATATTTAGGGGGGCTCCCATACAATTTTTTTTGCGGGTTTTTATAGATAATGGTTCGGAACCCTTCGTGCGCGAGTCCGACTCGCACTTGGCCGGTTATTGCTCGATATTGATAATGGTAGCAGGTAGACGCTTATATGTTCACAATATATTGAGTATATTATTTATTAATTAAAAAAATAAAAAATAATTTAGGTGGGGCTCCCATACATTTTTTTTTTTTTGTGGTTTTTTATAGATAATGGTACGGAACCCTTCGTGCGCGAGTCCGACTCGCACTTGGCCGGTTATTATAACTCGTGTGCTCTGTGCTCTACATTCATTGTTGCTGGGCAGAGGTTGTTATAAGTTTGAATACAATTATATAGGTATGCCTACTTGCAAGTTATTTATTTTATTACCATACGCAAAATGTGTTTAGAAACGAGAATGAAAGAATACAGGCGTTCATTATGTTATTATGTAGAATTAGGTAAGGTAGGTACATGGTACTACACCCTTTACACAACCGGATAGTAAGTCTTGTTATTTATCTGGGGGCGCGGCAGCGCCCCCAAGCCAAGACGAGCAAAAAGCAAAACATACGGGCGCAGCAGTAACATCCTTTACAGGAAGCCATTCAGAGCATATTTGACCTACCTGTTACTCCGTTGTGGATAAAGATAGAAACCTGAATTCCCGGCGGCTAAAAGGCACCATGTCATAAGACATATTCTCAAAATTTCAATAAATTTGAACCAGTAGAGTTGAAGGTACAGCAATTCAAAGTTCCTCAATTTTGACACTCACTGACTCACTGATTCACGATCATGAAAACTCTTAAGGTTACTTCTAGCGAACCCACAAGCTTAAAATTTTGAGCATGGTTAGAGTTTAGCCTGCAAAGCCAAGGAAAACTCAAACATTGCGCAATATTAGCCCCAATTTCATAATATATTAATTATCAATAAGCTCAGTACACGACTACTTCGATTCATCGCTATTCCCCATTAGATGTCGCTAGTCGCTATGTGTATCTTGAATCGCGGTATGGTTTGGTTCCAGCTATGATTTAAATAAAGCGGTTACAATAAATTGTCTAATATCGCTATTCCCCATTAGATGTCGCTAGGTGTGCATTTGTTTGTTTGTAATTTCTTTATTGTACTCACATGACAGTAAAAATAGCTTAACATAGAAAAAAAAATGTACAAAGGCGAGCTTATCTCTAATAAGAGATTTCTTCCAGCAAACCATGTTGGGTAGGAGACGGAGATGATAGGTAAGGGGAAGAATTGCGCGTACAATAAAACTATTGCATTTCCTGAATCGCGGTATGTTTGAGGTATGATTTATATTTATATAATTCACCGCCCAGACTTGTCACAAATCGTAACACGTAACATCAAAGCCACAGAGAAGAGCCCATAGAGATAGGGAGTGGGCTTTGAGAAAGTCGGTAGCTAACGCACAAGAAATAGTACCCGAAAAGAAAAAAAGGAATGTTACTTACAAAAAGAAATGAGATCCCAACAAAAACATGCCTAGGCATATACAAAAACGCCAGTCTCGCAGCCTGCGCAGTTTATTCTACCGTAAAAAGTTGTGAGATCTAATTTTAAACCAAGTCGGTTAATTTAACCAGTATCTGTGTATGGTAGAATCTTTCCAACAACTTTATTATCGTATACTGTTAAGTACCTACCTAATTAGTTAACTAATAACATTTATAGTGATCGGATCAATATAAGACATCTTTATTTCTTCAATAATAATTAGAATAACTTGGCAATCGCGCTCAACTGACCACTCTATAGCACCCAGAGCACAAATGAATATTATTACTCAACACAACATATCTCTAAATAAAGATAAACTTAACTAATAAGAAAACAACGAATTATTTCGGAGCGAGAGCAATAGGTACCTTACGTTGCACACACGGTCCTATACTCGACAACTTTTCTACGTGCGATTGCCAAGTCATTCTAATTATTATTGAAGAAATAAAGATGTCTTATATTGATCCGATCACTATAAATGTTATTAGTTAACTAATTAGGTAGGTACTTAACAGTATACGATAATAAAGTTGTTGGAAAGATTCTACCATACACAGATACTGGTTAAATTAACCGACTTGGTTTAAAATTAGATCTCACAACTTTTTACGGTAGAATAAACTGCGCAGGCTGCGAGACTGGCGTTTTTGTATATGCCTAGGCATGTTTTTGTTGGGATACTTTATACTTTATACTTTATTGCACAGAAAACATAATACAGACACTTAATATTAGAAAAAACATGTACAAAGGCGAGCTTATCTTATACAGATGTAGGTACCTGTGATCATCAGATTGAGATCTGTATAAATATACAGATGTACCTGTGATCATCAGATTGAGATCTGTATAAATATACAGATGTACCTGTGATCATCAGATTGAGATCTGTATAAATATACAGATGTACCTTTGATCATCAGATTGAGATCTGTATAAATATACAGATGTACCTATGATCATCAGATTGAGATCTGTATAAATATACAGATGTACCTATGATCATCAGATTGAGATCTGTATAAATATACAGATGTACCTATGATCATCAGATTGAGATCTGTATAAATATACAGATGTACGTCTATGATCATCAGATTGAGATCTGTATAAATAACAAGACTTACTATCTGGTTGTGTGAAGGGTGTATGTACCATGTACTTATTTTAATGGACTATGTATCTTAACATTATGTAAGTTACCTTGTTTGACCTATGTATTCCTCAGAATAATGGTTTGCTAGGTAATAATAGCAAACTACCTACTATATCCTTAGCTAGTTAAGTAGTAGTGACGTAGTTACGTTGGTTCGTTATATTTATTTCTTAGGGAAGATCAAAAGGACACCCACCATATCCACTAAGCGTCTATATCACTAGGTATGATTTTAGAGCCGCATCGAGTCTTACGAGGAATATTGAAAACCCTTGACAGCGCTTCTGCCAATCCAACTAAGACAGGCAGATGATTTTAGTTAGTAGGTACCTACCTATGTTAGAATTGATATGATAATAATTGAATAATTAGTAATTACCTAAGTTTTGCAAATCATACGAATTAGGCCATTGCCTACTCGGTACATCGACAGAGCGCTTCAGCAAATAAATGTAAACTCAGCCACCTCACCCACCGCCTGCCCCGCACGTGCAATACTGCAGCATTCGCAGAAACAATCCTATAAAACCTCCGCCGCGAGCCATCATCGACATATTCAAACAAACCGGCAAAATGAAGATTTGCCTCCTGCTCTGCCTAGTGCTGCCCCACGTTATAGTGGGCAGCATCTTCCAGCAACAGAGGAACGTAGACCTCGACACCATCGACAACTACGACTATTATAAGCCCAGCCAGGCCCAGTACACCATCGATGCCCAGCAAGCAGTCAACCCCGACATCGCCGCTCAGATCCAACAATACAACGGCCAGCTTGACTTCAACAGCCCTCAGACCATCCAAGAGCTCAAAGACCTGCACAACCCGCGCAACAAGAACCTCAACTACGAGCAACTTGACGCCAAGAACCAGGAGACCGTCCGCAAACTGATCGCCCATCGACTACAGAAGCAGCAGCAAAAGCAACGCTTCTTCGTGAACCAGGAGCGCAGCCAAGAGTACCAGCAGGACGAGCCCCAGCATGCCGACAAGAGCCAAGAACAATACTACAGCCAGGAGAAAGACAGCCAGCAGTACAGAAACAAACGCAATCAAGAGAAGCACCAGTACAGCCAAGAACAGTCAAACAGCCAGGAATACACCAAGTACCAGAAATACCAGAACAAGCACTCTAGCAGCGAGGAATCTGCTAGCCAAGAACAAACTAGAACCCAGAAATACTATGTCCCGAGCCCAGAGTCTGGCAGCCAGGAACAGCTCCGTTTCCAGAAGAACTACTATGGCAACAAACAAGAAGTCAAGAGGCAACAGAAGGGCCAGGTGAAGAAACAACAGAACAAGCAGCACAACATCTACCAGAAGTACGCCGACGTTCAAGACAATGTAGTGAACCAGTATCAAACTAAAGAACAACAAAGGGGGTACTACAACCAGCAATATTACGTCCCTACGTTAAGGAACAACCAGATCCTGAAGCAGTCAACAAAGCGCGTGGCTATTCCAGAGTACGGTGACTCTATCACATGGAGAGGCCTCTCAATGAATGCTGGTCCCTATTCACCGGTCGACGAGCAGAGCGACATTGCAAAGATCTACAGCGACGCCCTCAACACGATCCCTCACATGACAGAGGAGCAAAAGATGGAATACCATCATGCTATTGACAAAGCAGTCAAGACTGAGAACGAAGATGCCCATCTCAACGCCACAGAACTCCTGAAGAAAAACAATTACATCGTCGAGGAGCACACTGTCAAGACTGACGATGGCTACATCCTGACTCTGTTCAGAATCCTGCCCAGACAGATGTCCCGCGACATTCAGAAGAGACCCGTCGTGTTCCTCATGCACGGCCTCCTCGGAAGCGCCGATGACTGGCTCCTGATGGGACCGGGCAAGTCTCTGGCTTACATGCTCGTCGATGCCGACTACGAAGTATGGCTCGGCAACGCCCGCGGCAGCAAGTACTCGCGCAACCACGTGTCCAAAAACGCCGCCCTTCCCGACTTCTGGCAATTCAGCATCGACGAGATCGCCCTCCACGACCTGCCCGCCATGATCGACTACGCTCTCGAGACCGCCCGGCAGGAGAAGCTCTACTACGTCGGCTACTCGCAGGGCACCACCGCCTTCTTCGCCCTCATGTCCACCTACCCTGCCTACAACGAGAAGATCATCACGATGTACGCGCTCTCCCCGATGGCATACATGAGCCACGTACGCAGCCCGCTCGTCAAGATGATCGCGCCCAACAGCGTGTTTGCCGAGCACCTCGAGCAGGTCCTGCCCGCCGGCCGCTTCCGCCTCACCCCGGAGGTGCTCTCCACCGTCGGCGGCGCCATGCTCGCTAAGCAGATCGGCTGCAAGAACGTCAGCTCCAACCTGAACTTCGTCATGTCCGGCTTCGACGTCGACCAGATGGAAGTCGAGCGCATCCCCGTGATCATGCGCCACCTGCCCGCCGGCGCCTCGACGCGCCAGATGAAGCACTTCGGCCAGTCGGTAGCGTA
The DNA here is from genome assembly GCA_963457715.1 of Argyresthia albistria. Lineage (NCBI taxonomy): Eukaryota > Metazoa > Arthropoda > Insecta > Lepidoptera > Argyresthiidae > Argyresthia > Argyresthia albistria. The sequence goes on along the minus strand of OY735271.1, from coordinate 9,875,597 downwards.
CGGCGACTTCCGCATGTACGACTTCGGCCCCGAGATGAACCGCAAGGTGTATGGATCCCGGCTGTCGCCTAAGTACGAGCTGAGCAACGTGAAGACGCCCGTCTCCTTGTACTATAGCGAGGCTGACTGGCTGGCTCACCCGGAGGACGTGCAGCGACTGAAGAGCGAGCTGCCCACCGTCAGCGAAGCTTACCAGGTGCCCGAGCCCCACTTCGGCAACATGGCCTTCCAGTTCGGCAAGAGCGCGCCCGAGCTCGTCTACAAGAGGATTATCAGCTCCATCCAGAAGAACACCACTTACTAGACTAATGTACTAATAGACTATTTTCACTGTAGATAATTTAGCTTGTAACGATTTCATGAGTCATATTGTAATTTTCATGAATAAATCCGTCCTATTTATAATTTCTTTGTTTTTGTTGCGTTTTCCTACTTTACTTTAGGTAGGTCTTTATAGGGTTATGGTTAGGTTTAAGTTAGGCATCATCATAAGCTGAGTTTTTCGTAACTAATTTAATAGGTAGGTACTTAATGTGTCCATTAAACTAATTTAATCACGAGAATATAATTTCTGGTGATTAAATTAGTTTAATACTTAACTAAAGTAGGTACTTTATTTTTTTTATTTGTTTCGAAAAACTCAGCGTTAGATAAATGTAGGTAGGTACCTAAGTATATCTAGGTAGGCAGGTCTTTAGTCAATGAGCGCTTTTATACTTACAGTTATTAACATCGATTGAAGTCTGTGGTTATTAATAATTTATTTCTGTCAGTATTTAAGAGGGCTCTGAATTTATATCTCGTAATTACCTAACTTGAGAGATGATAAGATTTCGTCTTTCTTTCAGGTTGTTTTTAATCCTTTTAGAGTCTTCAGGAATAATTATGGATCTACCATGGATCTACGTACTGGGTGTAGAACATAGTACTTAGGTATTAATTACACATATATACATAACAGTATTAGCATCATCGTTTCACTAAATACACCTGAGTAATAATTCCATTCCATTTTCTGGGTGGGTCGTTTGATTGAAGTTATTAATAGATAAATATTATTATACCATGGTGATGCGTTTCGTAAATGATCAATATATATGAAATATATGAATTAATATGATCATAGTACAGGGGCGATTAAAAAAAAACACAACTTCAGTAGTTCCAAATTCGTCACTAGATGTCGTAGGTAGGCGAAACATGGGGTTGGCTTTTTTATCGTTCATCCTTAATTTCATTATAAAAAGGTGTTTAATGGATGGATAGCTGGCAGTCACTTTTATACCAAAGTGCTTTTCTTCTGCGAGGAAATGCGTATTTATTTCTGGTTTTCGAAAATGAAAATTGTAAAATTTTGGTGAACGAAACGTAATTTGCTGATAATATTATTGAAAATGAAAACAAATGCAAGCTTGTGCATGGTCTCTGAGACGTATAAAAAGCCGATTTTTGCGTTATGGTTACAAATACTTATTTTGGATTTCAACTTAATTTTCCGGAAAAACTTCGCATTTCCTCATGAAAAGAAAAGCACTTTGGTGAGGAAAGTGACCACCAACTATCCATTAAACACCTTTTTATAATCAAATTAAGGATGAACGATATATAATTGAAACAAAAAGTAAACTTTAGAAAAAACCGACTTCCACAAACCCTATTTGATTAGATTGAGTTTAATACAAACTGTAACCCCTTATCCCCCCACCCTTGGGGAATGAATTTTGTCAAATCCCATCTCAGTGCTACCCCACGCTACTAAGGAACCTTTGTACAAAGTTTCATGGCTCTAGGTCCACCGGTTTAGGCTATGCGTTGCCTGCCCGTCAGCCACGCATTGTATTTGTACCTAGTATTGAGCAGATCTGGTGGCCATATGTGGTCTTCATCAGCAGTTCCGCATCACAATATTATGCTTACCATGTGCATTTGCACGAGTTATTATGAAAAACACAAAAATCACTATAGGTCTGCCTATAATATTTGAAGAGTTCTCTCGATTTCTCCAGGATCCCATCATCAGATCCTGACTTGGTGTCAATGGGACCACCCTTGAGGTATTACCTATACGCCGAAAAAAGATTTGTTCAAATCGGTTCATAATTGGCGGAGTTATCGCGTAACAAACATAGAAAAAAAACATACGGGTCGAATTGAGAACCTCCTCCTTTTTTTGAAGTCGGTTGAAAAACCAACCCCATGTCGATACAAAGCCATCTGTTGGCAATTGGCAACTTTCAGAACTATTTTTAGCTGTCAGAAAATCGCCTAACTGCGTCAAGCCGACTCAGCCTCGCTCGGTTAAACACACAGCGACTAATCGCTGCGAATGCCTATTGGGCGCAGGCAGGCAGGGCAACTATTCCTAACTCTTTATCTGTGCGCAGGGGGCGTTACTCGACTTGCTAGCTACAGTGCTACATGGATGTTGTGGCACGTGGCCAAGGGTCGGAACTAACGCAATCAATCCAAGCATTCATCAATCGATCAATGTTGCAGTGGCGCCCCCCTGTCAGTGTCATAAAATGCCAAAACATACTGTAGACTGGCCCCTTCGTAAAATATCTACAAAAAAGTAAAGTAGGTGTACATAGGTACGGGGCCTTTGTTTTGACACTTCGTTCGTCGTCGTCGGGACGGGGGACCCGAGGTGCCTGCCACGCGCACGAGTATCGAGTATGATCACAGTATGATACTCGGCGTTTGACATGAGAGAGAGAGAGAGAGAGAGACGAGACCCGACGTGCCAAAACAAAGGCCCCGTACTGTACCCTCTTACTTACTAAATAAAAACCTTTGCCTATTGTTATTTATTATAATTACTGCACACACAAAAATATCTCATCAGCGAGCGATCATTGTTTTGCGGCAACATTTGAATAAGTTTCCTTCATTGATTGTAGATGTCGCTTTTATTTCCGTTTGACATTTAGATCTAACCAATCACGTGAGCGTACAGCGCTTTGTTTTGACATTTCATACATACTCCACCTGTCATCGGAATGATGTGAGAAACAGAGACGGCTATATCTGTTTTCTTGACGATAGACAAGAAAGGTGGCGCGACGGCGCCCTACGCTTCCCGCCTCCCGCCAGCCCCCGTGCCCAGTCTAGGTGTGTACTGTTTGGTGCGCGTCGTTTTCGGATATTTATTTGTGTGTTGAACTGTTTATAAACGATTTCCCACGCTCTGGGAAGCGCCCCTCGTGAAAATTTCAGTGACTTTCGAGTGTTGGCAAACAAAAAAGTGTTTGTATGGATTGAGTTTGTGACGACATGTTACCTCCTACGGCCGGTATCAAGCTAGAGGTTCAAGAAGACCGGCCCAACATGTCGTTCCAGCAGCGTCGCGACGTCCAACAATTAACCAGAGACATCATCAGGGAAGCCGGGTTCGCGAACAGAGAATCCCTGTCGCCCGGAGGTAAGCGCAAGCCGGCCCAAACAATACGAAAACGACGCCACGTTTCCGCCATGGTTGTCAAAATGACATACGTCAAGATGACATGTAAATAAACGAAAACAAAGCCTCTAATCAAAGCAGAAACCCACTAAAATCTTTTTAGCACAGTTTCTAGTCCTGTATTCTATCATATCAGCAGTAATTCAGCTCGGTTACGTCATCTAGAAGCCCGGGCTGTGTGAACAAAAATGGCGCCAAGGTGCCGTGAATTGTATTTCCAACAGCCCTATTTGCATTTCCGTAATCTCCTTGCGATTGCGTAGACGCGACCTACGTCGAAAACTGTTTCGTAACGCTATCAAAGCTTTCGCCGTGTTTCTGTAGAGAAATTGGCACGTGCAGAGGTTATTTTTAGCTCTGCACGGAGCTAATAAATGCTATAGATGCATGCTAGCTATGTTGTCGCTGATAATTAGCAGCTGGGACGAGTTCTACAATATTCTAATTCGGCGTAGTAGCGCCACTAGGCATCAAAGCAGTAGGGTTGTTAGTTGTTGTACACATTGAAGTGTCAAGTTTCATTCCTGTTTATTTTTGTTATTGAATTCTCATTATTTGACTTTTGTAAAACGTCGTGATGACAGTGACAGACTCACAAGATGGCCGCCAGTCGCGGTGGGTGGTGTGGTCACGCGCGCCGCGAGAGGGCGCTTCTGTTGCATTGTTGTTATAAAAAAAAATGGCCTACTTTCCATTAATAAAGCTGCTAGGTAGGCACCTAGGTATTCACTTGCCTGCTCCTGCAGCAATCTAGGAAGGGGGGCGCCGGGCTGTCAGAGCTGCTCTACACAGAAGCCTATGCAAGGAAGGAATCGCTATTTCTGCCAGTCAAAATCCAACTCAGTCTAAAATGCTAAATGTCATTTTGGCTTGATCTTCTCTTGAGATTATCGCTGCTGCAGGGCGAGACATAAAAATTGCCCCTGCTTCACTTCACAATCAATGAAGCAATTCAAGGTCATCCCCACTCTTTGACCACCCCCTTCTTTGATCATGCCCCCCTTCCTAGATTGCCGCAGCAGGAGCAGGCAAGTGAATAGCTGCTATGCTATAAGGGTTGGAAAGTTTTAGAATGAATACAGGATGTAACACAATGGTGACGTCATATTTCAGGGGTTTGTTAAGGACATAATTCTGAGCAACTTTTACTATGAAACCAATTTGATCAGAGCAACTTTAAATTAAACTTCTCTATACAAATCAGCTGACGCCCTGTCTAAAACATAATGGAGCAATGAAAAATAAAGTTGCTCTGATCAAATTGGTTTCATAGTAAAAATTGCTAAGAATGATCTCCCTAACAACCCCCTAAAATATGACTACACCCTTCTGTTACACCCTGTACAAGTATCAAAAGGCTTCATTAAATTAAATTGAATTGAATTAAATTGTTTATTAGGTAGCTAGGCTTTATTTAATCAAGCCTACTTTTTCGGACTCAAAATAACACAGTCAGAAATGTTATTGGTAGGCTTACGATTGGGTTGCAGATTATGGTTGGGCTGTCTGTGATTGTGGGACAAATTGTTTCCCATTTTACCAGACAATGGTCTAGTATAACTGGGCTGTCTGTGATTGTGGGACAAATTGTTTCCAATTTTACCAGATAATGGTCTAGTATAACTATAAATGGAAATAGATATAACTAAGTTACTACTTAACCTTAGCCATGTTGGAGTAAACCAACAACTTCTAAGTTAAGGTGTCCTAAAGACAAGATGATAATATCATACTTTATTTTTCCTAAAGACATGACAATAATAATGCACACTCTGCTAGTGGACTTTCTTGTCATCCTTCAATTTCTATGTCCATTCAGCTTCTCAACGAAAGAGCATAGTAACAAAGCCTCTGTATTACTTACTTAAAGTTTTTTTTTTTCAAAATGCCTGCACAAAAGCAAACTTTTTTTTTTATGTAGCCATAATTGTGTCCCACTGCTGGGCAAAGCCTTCCTCTCCTGAATCGGCCACCCCAGCAGGAACTTGTCGAGGTTGTTTAGGCCTGTCCGTACTAGGGAATGCAGTACCGATACTGAGAACTGTTTTTCATTTCCCGGTACCAATCTCAGAACCAGTACCGGGAGTACCGGTAAATTCGGTACCAAACACTGTCGGTGAAAATTTATTGAAATAAATAAAAAAAATGCTAAATTGTTATAAATTTTATAATCAAAACTTTAATGACCCACACTAAAACAGGTAATGAAAACCAAATTGAAATACTTTGTAGTATAAAATTATAATGGAACAAACTCGTAGGTAGGAGGAGGTAAAAAACAAAACTAAAATTCTTTATAATGTAACAAAATCAAGTATACAATTAAACAAAACATAATTGTTTATATACAAGCATTTTTCTTCCTGAAACTTGCATGAAACTGAACTGAAATAACACAGTGAAGTACTTACTTACTTACTTACTACTTTCTTTATTTATACTTTATTGCACAGAAAACATAATACAGACACTTAAACATGTACAAAGGCGAGCTTAAATTGTAGTTAGTCTAGATTCTAGACTCTAGACACTTAAAATAAATTATATATTAAAATCAGTCAAGAAGAAGACTCTTACACCATGTCCAACATAAGATGATCTCTGATAGCTGTCAGTGTCAAAACACGCCTATGAAGTATCGTATTTTTCGACAATTAACATACTTTATTGGCAAATAGTGACGTGCTACAACAAGGTAAAATACTATAAACAATATACCTATTTAATATTATAATAGAAATACTATTAAAACAACGATACAATTTGACCAATATAGGTACCCAGGAACTGATTATAAATCTACAAGACTGCTCCAGCGAGTCCGAATCAGACTTTGATGATGGTGATTTGGGCTGTGAACCGATGCAACAAGAATAAAAACATGTTACAACATTCAGAAACTTTCTTTAGAATATCGATAATTGATATCGACATTATCGCCATGCCTAGTAAAGTCACAGTAACAAGCTGTCAGAGATCATCCTATGTTGGACAAGGTATAGTCAAAGTCTCTTATCTTTGGTTGGACATAACAAGGTAATTTCAATCAACATAGAAATCAGAATATTAACATTAAGAACATATTTTTATAAAAAGCAGCATAAAACTATTTATTTTTAATTTTTTGGTATCCGTCTAGGCGCTATCGGGGAACATACATAAAAAAAAAACGGACGAATTGTAAACCTCCTCCTTTGGGAAGTCGGTTAAAAACGAAAGTACCGAAATTATCGAATTTCCCGGTTCTGTAACTACCAGTACCGGTACCGATAAAATAAGTGATTTCCCGGGAAGTACCGAGAATAATCAGGACCGGGAATTCCCGGGAGCATTCCCTAGTCCCTACGCATGTGGCACCCATTCAGTGGCGATTTTCGCCCATATGTCTGGGTCCATACGACTGGCATGGCTGGCCCATCTCCACTTTAGCATGGCGGTCTGTGCACGCACCCACATCAACGATGCCGGTTAAGGAGCGCAGTGTGGTGTTCCTTTCGCGGTCTGTCCTGCGAACACTTGGAATGCTACGCTCCATGGCTTGCTGGCCCCATAGGTTAGGATAGGCAGGATACACATGTCGATGAGTTTGCGCTTTAGAGTCTCAGAGCCTTTAGAGTTTGAGTTAAGTGTCTCAATCTAAACTTATTTTGTTACAGTTTCTTTGCTAGAACCATAAAATTTCGTACCTACCTACTTCGTACCTACATGTATCACAAAAATCTGTGCTACTTGGTAGGTACGTTTTGCTTTGCCACGGCTGTTATTACCGGTGCATTTCTAAATTGTTTGCGTATGCTAATTTTACGTAAAACAATGGCAGAGGTCGAATAAACTTTGCACTTTTGCTGGTACATTACATGTTATAATACCTATTACACGTCGTACCTACTTATACATGTCGGCGGCCGATCGTAGAATCGGGCACATCATGATGTGCCGTCATTTTCCCCGCCATTTCATGATATGCCCAAGCAACATGTGGGTTTTAACGAAAACATGTATTTTTAAAAGCATTTTTATTCAGTACTACGTGATGTTTTTTGTGTTATAATTATAATACATGTCAAACGAACACAAAGACTATTCTGGGGCTTCGCTGCGCATTGGAAGCCATACTGGATCTGCCGCCGCTCCACCTCTTCATCAAGCAGGAGGCAGCTGCAACGGCGGTACGCCTTAAGAAACTAAATCTGTGGAAACATGCTAGGGTACCACACACCGAGATACTACGAGCACATAGGTAAGGAACCGTTACTAGAAGCGGCTTCTGACAGAATACCCAAGCAATTTATCTTCGACAAGAAGTATAAAATACAACTGCACGAGACCCCTTGGGAGGGACTTAACCAGAAAGAACTAAGGGTCTTCACAGACGGTTCTAAAACAAACTCAGGTACAGGCGCTGGGGCATTCTCGGAGGACCTGAACATGAGGAGATCAACGTTATTGGGAGCCCACAACACCGTCTTCCAAGCCGAGTGTATGGGCATAATTATGGCCACTACAGGAATTTCTGAAAGGAAGGTAAAGGACTTTCCCATCCGAATACTATCCGACAGCAAGTCAGTTCTGCAAGCCCTGGACAGCAACACCATCACCTCAGGGCTTATTTACGAGTGTCACCGAGCCCTGTCAGAGGTTTGTGACCACAACACCGTTACCCTACAGTGGTGGATAAAAGGACACAGCGGCTCGCGCGGCAACGCTGCAGCCGATGCACTGGCAAGGTTGGGTTCTGAACAGAAGGTAGAGGGACCAGAACCCATCATACCACTGCCATTCAGCTGCACTGTCATTCAGTTAAGGAAACCCCTGCGACAGCATACAAAGGTAACACACCAACTCTACTGGTCAAACCTGGATACCTGCAGGCAGTCCAGACAAGCCCTCCCGATGACCAGACCCGAATAACCGGAGCGATTACTGGACATGCTCTACTAAACAAACACTTATTTACCCTAGGTATTACAGACAGTCCCCTGTGCAGAGCCTGCATGGAGATGGATGAGACAGCCACCCACGTCCTACTGGAATGTTCTGGTGTGGCCACCTACCGGGCAACACATCTCGGATCACCGGAGTCGCTCCAGGAAGTCGTCGGTAACGTCAAGGGTCTGCTAGACTTCCTACAGGAGCTGGGTTGGCAGGAGTAGTGTCCCCAACCCGCATCACGCAAAATAGGCGCAAATTAACAGTCGTCGAGTTGCGGAAACCAAGCCCGCGATAACTATAACTATTCGCTGCGCTCGCCCCCTTCTTCACCTAAGCCAGGCGTGTGACACTCCGCTCTTTACCTGCAAAGCCACAAGTAGATCCGCGGCCCTGCTGCACGGCCCGACTCAGTGGGTGGGTAGCCGAGCGCCGCCGCCCGGGTTGCACGTGCCGTTCTATCTAGCCCCGCGCGCCCCGCGTGTAGTTACTTACTAAAATAAAGGTGAAGAAATACTGAAACTTCGTCATTTCCGGATTTATTTAGCATGTAGCCTGCCTGACTGAACTGAAAAAGTCAACTTAGCACCTTGTTTGATGACGTTTCGTCACTGCACAGATGAATAAAGGTAACTGTCCTACTGACTGTCGATAGGATTTCCGGCCATTATGTAAAAGGTTAGGTAGGTACCTATACTACCTATATTAAATGTTATTCACAAATCTAGAATAATAATAGTAAGTGGTTCTTTCTTAGTTAGTAGAGCTCGTCTAAGCTGAAATGACGCGCCCCACTCCTTGGTTTTGTATGACAAGTAAATACGAAACCAAGGAGTGGGGCGCGTCATTTCAGCTTAGACGAGCTCTAGTTATGTAAATATCCAGTTTTATTTGTCACAAGAGACAACCCTTAGTTTCACGGGCCGCTTCAGACGAGGATAGAGTTACGCGACAGAAAGAGAGGCAACTTTTAGGCAAGTAATCGAAGTGCGGGCGCCGCGTTACACAGCATGGATTGTACTTTGTTGCGTTGTAGCAAGGGTCGCTTTTTAGTTGAACGATTATGTACAGTGTCAAATCTGTTCCTAACTCTTTATTAATCTGTGCTATTGCTATCATGTCGATCGTCCGCCGACATTCACATCGAAATTATTGTGGCAACACACGATAGAAGCCACAGATCAAATACTTAACTTAGCTTGCCTAACGTAACCAACTAACAGGGTTTTGTCTTAAATCAAAATCAATGTAGGGTGTGGTTGATAGTGTAAATAAAATAACCACGATCAATTCAGTCGATATGTTGAAGTCAGAACTCTTATTCAGTCAAAACTAGTTTTGACCGTAAAAACTAGACAAAAGTACTTTTGACTGAGCGGGTTGGTTAAAAGTACTTTTGACTTGTCATGAGTAGTTTTGACTGCTAATTTGTGGTTAAAAGTAGTTTCGACTGGCGCTCTTGGTTTACAAAACCGAATTGATTGCTTTAGGTCACTTTCTGTGCCAATACTAAAGATAGGTTGTGTTAGGTCACAACCTTATGAACCACCCGGAGCCGAGCGAAGCGGAGCGGAGCGAGGCGACCCCATGTAGTTTCACAAAACCGAATTTGTTTAAACCAACTAACTGCGAAATATATTTAGTCAAAAGTGCTATTGAACAGAGGCTGCAGTCAAAAGCAGTTTTAACCGATTTTCTTACTTAAAAGTACTTTTGACTGATTAAGAGTTCTGACTGCAACAGATACACTACTTACACATAGCACAAAACTACCTAAACTATCAATAATATTAAAATAAAAAATCGGTCCATCTGTTGAGCCGTGGTGACGTTGACCCACAGAATGACGCTCAAACTTATATTTCATTACCATTAAGTGTAGCCACTCGGCTAGCGTCAAGGTTTAAAAAGTGTTTTTCGGCGACATCCTTGCAAACGACCTTCCCGACCGATGTCCTTGGATGTGACGTCATCCACCCCCGAGGCCGCCGCCGCCCGCCGCACAGACAGGTATTCGACCCTAAAAGTTGGCCATAATCACTTTTTTTCATATAATGTTTACACGCTGTGAAGGATTATTTCCAAGAACTAGAGTCTCCCCTCCACACAATAGCGCAAACCCCATGTGCTTGCGCCCCATATCCGCTCCATGCGCTCAGTCGGAATTTACCGTTCACCTACCGTGTTCGTGTTATTGTTCGATACGCTCAAAATTCATTGTTTTCTAAATTCAGTTTTTGTTAAAAAAAAATATTTTGTGTTTGTTTCTGCTATGGATTGTGCACCATCAGGTATGTACTTCAATTTAAAATATTATAATGTAACATCAAATCAAGAGATTGTTTATATTTTTCCCCATTAACAAGTAGGCTTTTAGAATGTAAAAAAAAATATACCTTAGAAGTTCACGAAGGGTTTTGTAATATTTCTCAGCATTTCTCAGCCTAGATTATAATAGGCCCTTGTAGAGTAGACTCTATAGAAGAATAAAACACAAACATTAGCCACCCCAAACCACCCCCCTATTTTTGCCGATTATTTTTGTCATGGACTCTACATACCCTATGATTAAGACTCTTCTCCTATATTATTTATTTTTATTGCAGGTTCTTCGGGATTGAGGTTTATGACTCGAAATGATTTATGGAATATCATGGAACGCTCTAATGCGCCTACTATCCACATAAAGTTGGAATTCTTAGAGTCGGAAGTTCTCAAACAATATACTGAAGATGACCCGAATCTTGCTGTTGTGAAACAAAAATTGTCAATAATAAGACACCAATTTAAGCAAAAATGGTCAGCTGCCCACAACACAAAGGCTAGATTCCTGGAAATCAATAGCGAGTGGCTTATGAGTACAATATCGCTACCAAAAGCAGGTACGTCAGACCCTAAACTTGTTGTTTTGTAACATACAAGATAAATTCTTAGGATTTTGCTAATGAGTTCTATTATGTCTATCGTTTACTAAATGCTTTATTTTAATGTTACAGGACTTAGCCCGGGCAGACCTCCAAAAACATTCTCGGACTTAAGTGAAAGGAGTAAAAGGCGAAATACCGAAAAGCTCCGATCGACGGATTTAGATGAGTTGGCTTATGCAACACATATGAAAATGCGTAAGACGGGTGAAGTTGAGGGGTCAAACATCTTAAAAGTCATCACAAATACCCCTGAAAAGGCAAAAGAATATCAAGCAGCCTTCAAGCAAACAACAGCAGAGAAAGGAAAAGAAACTACCAAAAGATTGGTACACCTACGTGCATTGTTTCTTTACGCGGAAGCAGGACTTACCACTACCCAATATGAACTGGTACGAGATTCCAATCCAGGGTTTTACCCGTGTTACTCAATCTTAAAGAAATTGAAGAAAGATTGCTACCCTGAAAACATTACAGTTAACGAGACTTGCGCTGAAGTAAGAGTTCAAAATTTAATGGACCATACGGCCAAGCGTCTGTTGTTACATCTCAACGACAATGATTGCTTGGAAAAGCTGACTGAGACAGAAAAGCAGTCATTAGTGCTCATCAGCAAATGGGGATGTGACGGGACCCAACAAGCTCAATATAAAATGAAATTCGAAAATAAAGAGGATTCCGACGCCAACATTTTTCAAAGTTCCGTCGTTCCGCTGCAATTGGTGTATGGAACAGAAAAAAAAAAAATGTGGCAGAACCCAACCCCCTCATCGCCACGTTATTGTAGACCAATACGGCTAAGATTTATCAAGGAAACTGCAGATGTGACTAATGAAGAAATATCCTACATAGAAGACCAAATCAAAGCTCTCGAGAAGACCAAGTTTGACGACTTTTCTGTGAGACACAAAATGGTCTTTACCATGGTGGACGGCAAAGTTTGTAATGCTGCGACACATACCACGTCTACTATGAAGTGCTACATATGTGGTGCCACATCATCAGAATTTAACGACCTCACAAAAGAGAGACCTAAGAATACGCTTAACATGCGGTTTGGGCTGTCGTTGCTTCACGCTCGAATTAGATTCTTAGAGAGTATATTGCATGTAGCCTACAGGTTACCCATCAAGAAGTGGAATGTTCGCCTGACTGCTGAAGAGAAGTTACTTGAAAAAAACCAAAAAAAAGAAATTCAGCAGAAATTTAGAGACCAACTGGGTTTATTGGTTGACATGCCTAAATCCAATTTCGGCAACACTAATGACGGCAACACTAGTAGACGCTTCTTTGAAGAGTTTGAGACATCTGCTGAAATAACGGGGATTAACCAGGACTTAATCTATCGATTCAAGGTGATTCTGGATGCGATGTGCTCTGGCATAAAAATCAACGCAAAAAGTTTTGACGCGTACTGCAAGGAAACGGCCAAGATTTATGTTTCCTTGTACAATTTTTACCCCATGTCGCCGACACTACACAAAGTGTTGTGTCATGGGGCTGACGTCATACAGGAGGCAATTTTACCAATCGGGCAACTCTCAGAAGAAGCGGCAGAAGCCCGCAATAAACATATACGGATGTACCGCTTGAATTATGCACGAAAGTTTACAAGGGTAGACTGCAACACGGACGTCATAAACAGGTTATTCTTGACATCGGATCCTCTTCTGACAGGAATGAGGAAACCAAAGCATAAAAGAAAGGGTCTTCTATCACCTGATGTATTAAATCTGTTGGAGGAAAATGACTTATGTAATATTAGTTTAGAAAGTGACGATGAAAATGATGAAAATGTTGAATAAAATATATATTTTTGTAAATTTTGTTTTATTTTACGCGAATTATCTTTTAAATAATATAAAATAACTAAAGAAAAATATTACGAGCCATAAATATTTTTGGCCAACTTTTAGGGTCGAATACCTCTCTGTGCGCCGGGTCGTTGTCCCATCGATCGCGCCCCGCGAAGCTTCCGCGTAATGGCACCACAACACAACGCAATGCCCCGGTTGCTCTAGTATAGTCTACCTATTACTATACTGTGACGTGATCTAGTATGGATATACCTAAATTGCTGCACAAGTAAAGTGCAACTTTGATGCTATGCTGCATGCTGCACTTGTGTCAAAGTTGTAGGGAGTTGTATCTCCGTGCCTTATAATAAAACGTGAATGGGCAGGTGGGCACCCCATTTAGATAGGGAATTTGCGGTTGATGGCATCCTGCTCAATAAGTCATTTGTGTCGTAACCACACTTTGATCAGAAGAGAACTACACGTTCCTGGTTTTATAAAACTAAGATACCTACAAAATTCCGCCGCGAGTCACCCGCAGTACTACTGCATTCATTATTTTTGTGTCAATTGGGCGGCGGCTTTCTTTGATCGAGTGTCGGCAGTCTTTCATATCAGGCCGGGGCGGCGACACCAAAGGACACGCAGAAAATTAAAGTACCTTACAATACAAATGATATACGGCCGCAAGTTCCATAAACATTGTAGTGCTTATTTCGTAGTCTTAGGGACTACAACTGTAAGCTGATGTAACTAAACCTGAAAGCAACTGTAGCTACGACCTGAATCTGCCAAATTCTTGGCTGAAGCACAATATTTTCATGTCATTCGGTTCAGTGAACGGGTTGTTTACAGTTTTATGATTTCGCGAACCCAATAAACTCAACGGTTGACAAGAATCGCCCAATAATGTTAAATACGGAACTAGAAATATTATTGATTCTCCGTAAAGTTCAAAGTAGAGTTTAGTTTAGGGCAGGCAGTATGGGATTAGCTCGTTTCCTTGTAACAATTTATTTATCAACCGACTTCAAAAAAAGGAGGAGGTTCTCAATTCGACCCGTATGTTTTTTTTCTATGTTTGTTACGCGATAACTCCGCCAATTATGAACCGATTTGAACAAATCTTTTTTCGGCGTATAGGTAATACCTCAAGGGTGGTCCCATTGACACCAGGTCAGGATCTGATGATGTGATCCTGGAGAAATCGAGAGAACTCTTCAAATATTATAGGCAGACCTATAGTGATTTTTGTGTTTTTCATAATAACTCGTGCAAATGCACATAGCATAATATTGTGATGCGGAACTGCTGATGAAGACCACATATTATGGCCACCAGATCTGCTCAATACTAGGTACAAATACAATGCGTGGCTGACGGGCAGGCAACGCATAGCCTAAACCGGTGGACCTAGAGCCATGAAACTTTGTACAGGGGTTCCTTAGTCGCGTGGAGTAGCACTGATATAGGATTTGACAAAATTAATTCCCCAAGGGGGGGGGGGGGGGGGGATAAGGGGTTACAGTTAGTATTAAACTCAATCTAATCAAATAGGGTTTGTGGAAGTCGGTTTTTTCTAAAGTTTACTTTTTGTTTCAATTATCACTTTGATATCACAAGTGGGGAATAGTTCAGAAGGTCTCTAATACAGTAGGTTCTATTGTAGTGGCTTGAAGTAAGTCCTGTAGGTACTACGTAGTACCTATACTACCTATTTCATTATTACACACACCTGTTTTGTAGATCTTGCCTGATGTAACTCTTTAATAATCTGCCTGATGCTATGTGATAAATAAGATTTGGCATGATTCGGATCCTTCCCAGAGTTCCCAGTATACTCCTAGGTTGTACATATGTATAATACCTATTTATATCAGCGTAAATAGCCAAATGACAAATCCTTTTAATTGCAGAGATTGTTCCTCTCCTGGGGGGCAATCCTGGCGCTAGCGAGATCATGTCCATGGTCGAAATATCGATTTTGAGATAGGTACCAAAATCTCTATCAAAAACAAGAAAAAGCTATTCTTACGACTAGCTTTTTGACCAACCGAGATATCTCGACCCGTTTTAGATCGAAATAAATATAAATCGAGATCGTTTTCGACGGATTTAGGCGGTATCAAAACCGATATCTGAACCGGGGAGATGATCTCGATAACGCGAGAATCGGGCGCCTAGCCGAAAGAAAAATTATTTGGCATTAAAATTAGGGGAAATTAAGGTTTCATCCCCTTGCAATAGACATTAATTGACGTCTTGGTACCCACTGTCAATGTCTTGGACTTTTTTGTCCAGAAGCCATAGGCCGGTTAAAAAGCATGAAACTAAATACTAGGTATTGTAACCGTTTTTAACTCAGAGAAATCAACCTTTACTAACAATACCTGAAACTACGACCTACGAGTAACTTGACCTAACATCATTGTCACCCCAATAGCGGCCCAAGCTCAAGACTCCGCACCACACACGGCCACGTCACAAAACTCAAGACTCCGCACCACACACGGCCACGTCACAAAACTCAAGACTCCGCACCACACACGGCCACGTCACAAAACTCAAGACTCCGCACCACACACGGCCACGTCACAAAACTCAAGACTCCGCACCACACACGGCCACGTCACAAAACTCAAGACTCCGCACCACACACGGCCACGTCACAAAACTCAAGACTCCGCACCACACACGGCCACGTCACAAAACTCAAGACTCCGCACCACACACGGCCACGTCACAAAACTCAAGACTCCGCACACACACGGCCACGTCACAAAACTCAAGACTCCGCACCACACACGGCCACGTCACAAAACTCAAGACTCCGCACACACACGGCCACGTCACAAAACTCAAGACTCCGCACCACACACGGCCACGTCACAAGACTCCGCACCACACACGGTCACGTCACAAAACTCAAGACTCCGCACCACACACGGCCACGTCACAAAACTCAAGACTCCGCACCACACACGGCCACGTCACAAAACTCAAGACTCCGCACCACACACGGCCACGTCACAAAACTCAAGACTCCGCACCACACACGGCCACGTCACAAAACTCAAGACTCCGCACCACACACGGCCACGTCACAAAACTCAAGACTCCGCACCACACACGGCCACGTCACAAAACTCAAGACTCCGCACCACACACGGCCACGTCACAAAACTCAAGACTCCGCACCACACACGGCCACGTCACAAAACTCAAGACTCCGCACCACACACGGCCACGTCACAAAACTCAAGACTCCGCACCACACACGGCCACGTCACAAAACTCAAGACTCCGCACCACACACGGTCACGTCACAAAACTCGCAAAGGAAGAGCTCCTTTGGTCTCAGTCTCAGCCTGGAGTGCTAGATGAGAGAGGGCTAATCACGACCCACTTTCAAGCTAGATTGTTAGATACATCACGTTAGGAACCTAGTTCCTGAGACGAGTTTGTAAGTCGTTTTTCATTTGATTTATCTTTTGGGTAACGTTTTGATCGAATAGATTTTTGCTCTCAAGAAAGTCTTCGGTAGAAGATTTTGATGTTCTGTAGTTACCTATTTGCATTATTTTCATTCACTTTCAAACTGGCAAGTAATTATATTGTAACGTATGCAAAATATTTGCATTATTATTTCGCAAGCGACGTTGAATTGCACAAAATAAATGTAATTTTGTAGAGTCTCAGCATTTACCATACCAAGTTTCCATGTTAGTTGTTGTTTCTAAACTATTAGCGTGATTTCTACGAATAGGATTGCAGAAAAAATAATGTCTGTCTGTCTGTCACTGCTTGATGATGCCGTTTAATCGATGAGGAATTTGCTCAACCATTAGTATACTCCTCCCATACGCTACTTTTGCTATACGGTATAGCACACCATCCGAATCAATTTTGCGGCATATACAGCGGTCCAACGATTTTTTGGCGTGTGAGTGACGTTTACAGGGGTTCGCCACTTCTACTCAAACTTGTGCTTCTACGGAACCTGTCGTCAACACCGACCTTTCATTCCTCATTGGCCATCAAGCGTTAGTTACCCCTGTTATCGCACGCCAAAAGATCGCTGGAAAACTGTAAGCCCCGCAGAATGGTAATGCGCGTACCGTCAAAGATCTGACAATTGTCCTAAACAATTTGTCTGGAATAGGATCTGTATATCAAAATCTATCAAATGTATGGAACTGACAATTTTGCGGGGCTAAAACGTAGCATAGCAACCAATAGAAATATCTTATACCCGACATCTGTTCACAGCGCGCGACCGCTTCCCCTCAGAGTCGTCGGACGACAACGAGAGCGGCACGGATGGCGAAGTGGACGTGGCGCGCCGGCAGAGCATGCTGCAGGTGGTGGGGATGGGCGCGCCCGCGCAGCACGGCGGGCTGGGGCTCGTGGGGTCGGTGCGCAAGCGCCGGGGCAACCTCGACAAGCACAGCGTTAAGATACTCAAGCGCTGGCTCTACGACCACCGGTACAACGCGTACCCGAGTGACGCGGAGAAGCTCACGCTGAGCCAGGAGGCTAACCTGACGGTGCTGCAGGTGACTAGTAGGGATATCCTGCTCCTGACTGCTGGAGAGCTGCTTTAAGATGCCCAGTGGTCACGAAAAAGGGAGTGTCAAATCACAGGCTACTCGTGACTTCCTTCCTTTGGGGTTTGCTGCAAACTCCACACCAATACAAATATAAAATTTACAACAAGTCCTACGCAAACCAAGCCAAGCTCTCTATCCACACGTAGAGTTTTCGCAAGCCATTGCAAGCGTATGGATAAAGCATTAGTTAGACCATGACTCCAATGTTTAATGAAAAAACGCGTCCCCTACACAGGTGTG